>JANTFA010200964.1:0-17416 GCA_026413405.1 Phytosciara flavipes
TTTGCTCTGCCAATCGAGGTTGCAAATAGACAAAAGTAAAAAACAACATTATTTTCACTAATACACAATCATCCCCATTTTAGGTTAGTTGACCGTATGATCACTTTTCCTTGAAGTGCGTTGCTCTTACGAACTTCATTTTCTAATGTTCTAAAAGTTGTCGTTGTAAAAGTATGTCGTATTTCAATTATCGAAAAATAATTGATGTGCTACAAATCAGGGACTTAAATAAGGAATTGTCGTCGGGTGTTACTAATTTTATGTTTGAAGGCATCAGTTTGTTTTGTTGTTATGTTACGCGATTATTTACAAGACATTCGAAGTTCTCAAGTCATTTTAATTATGAAAACAGTTAAAAAAGTGAATGAATCGCCCCTGATTCAAAATTAAAATTTGGCCGATCATAGGAAATTTTGTTACTATTCGTCCGTTGCCTACCGCTCGCTTGCCTTTCCTAGAAAACCGAATAAATTTCGGAGAACCAGGTTTCCAGTTTTCTCACACTTTTTAGGAAAGCAATTAACAGTTTGGTATAGGTAGTGATGAATATCGTCAGATTTTTAAGCCACAAATTCCAAACGAGAACACAAACGGAAAAGGCTATTTCATAATTAAACTGATCAGTAAGCTTAAGCTGCACATATTTTGGTAAACGTTGGAAATATTTTTGAATAGTTTAGATTGCTGTACATGATCTCAGATGTTATTTCATTGTTTTCTATCTATCAGAGTCTACTTTCTTTGATGTAGTGTACATAGTTTAGAGCCGAAAACAAAAGAGCAGTTTTGTGAACGATCGACAACAAAGCTGCGTTTCCTATTTTGTAAACGATTTGTAACATAGCCTAAACTATGGAAATGTACAGTTATGTATGATTGTCGTGTAAACAATACTTGAGATTTTTTTTTTGAAACATGCTACCATCATGTTATATTTATAGGTCTTTTGTTTTTCTTGATTTAGGACATTATTTTTCTTGATTCAATTCCTGAATTCTTTCCGCCAAGAAACATGTATCAATATAAAGTATAATACTATAATCTTTAATACACTTCCTTCCGAATGCAATGCTTATTGAATTGTAAGATTCCTTAATTTTACGGGTAAAATGATAATCCGTGAACTGAATGAATAAAGGATTTGCGAAGTGTATGTTTCCTTAAATATATTTATAACGCAGCTCCCCACTTGATATTCCATGGACATTTAAGCTTTTTAATATACAATTTCGAATCAATCCGAAAGAGGGAAAAAGGTATTACATTTTCAACGCACATTGGAGAAACGAGGAGTAGATACAAAAAGAAAATACATAAATTTAACGACTACCTTTACCATAACCAAATTTGTCTTTGTTTGTATCTTATTATTTTGTACGTAAATTTTTTATTTGAAAGAAAAAAGGGAAAATTGTTATTCACATCCCGAGTTTCATGTCGCACAATCGCACAGACAGAGCGTACAACAAGGCGGTATAATTTGTGCTGTTCCATCTTCAAATTATATATTTGTGCTACATAAAGCAAACTCCGTTAGGTTTTACTTTCGATTTGAAGCTCAATTGATCACTAGTGCGTGCACTGGAACTACATCTCTGGTCTGGCAATATTGCTGTTTACTGCAGTCGAATGCAGAGCTTTTTTTAGACAACATTTTCATCTTAATTTCTTTTAATTTCACTAAACTTAGATGTTAGGGGTCATTCAAGTATGACGTCCACCTTCGAGGGGGCGGTCTTCGAAATGAGGCACTTCAGAGGCATGGGGTGAGGTGGGTCAAGAAAAATCGGGCTCAATTCCATTTTTTTGTATCTTAGGTTCATTCAAAGCTATCAAAGGACCGTTCTTGAGGCTCTATAAAGTCTAGCTTTATTTGATTTAATGGCAGTTAATCCGCTAATAATTATGAGAGACGCTTTTAATTTTCGTGATGACCAATAACATTCTGAATGAGGGAAATCGTGTCAATTTATATGTCTTAATTCTGATAACAGATTTTTTTAAACTTTGGGGGTAATGTAGAAAAGGCGCCTTCAAGGTGGGTTAAAATTCAAATGGCAATACCGGGCAAAGGGGCGACGTCATACTTGAATGACCCTTTACAGTTACAGAACTATTCGAGGAAAATTCAACATTATTATTCAAAAATATGAGGCACAAGAGATTGTCTATTGTTTGATATTTCTATATTTTATCCACGATCAACGCCGGCTAGCAGCCAAACATTTGTTGTAAGTATGTATTAAAGGTAGCGTAGACACATACAGAATGTGAAAGTGAAAAATTAAGACTTTTTTCGCTACGTTCCATAATTTTATATCTGTCAGTCAGTACTCCAGGTACATAAGATAAGCCGCTGGTTTGGTATAGACAAAAAAAACAGGAATTCCATAAACGATAACATTAGTGAAAAGCGTATAAGAAAGAAGCATCACCCACTTTTAGGCTGAGTTAATTTATTTAATGATTGAAGTAAAGATGTACATTCGATGTAATGATGTGACATGAAAAGGGGAATTGTGACATTAGAAATGCAAATTGTTCGATTTTATTCACTCGAAAATATTTGAAATAAGAAATCATGCTATCCTCTCTTTATTTTTGCATACGCTCCGACTAGTGTTGGTAGACATTTTCCTGATTTTCTAGTTCTTTCGACTTTCAGGGTCAGCGTTTAAATATTTAATTCAACTCATGGCCGGTATGCGTTTTTCATTGATCGTGTTACGGATCTCGCATTACCAATTTTATCCTTGCCTTAGCCCGAATCGCTTTTGTCGCCATCGCATTTGGCCGGCCCAACTGTGCTTTGGTCTTTCCATTTAGGAATGTCTATCGAAAGAAGAAATCGTGCTGCTGACTCCAAAAGTTTGAACAATTTTTTATGCGGTGCAAGTGCGCAAGTTCTATGATAAATTATGTTTGTCTGTTTTTCTCATCTCAGCTACGAAGAGTAAAGGTTTTGTTGACTTTTTCGACTTTTGATATGTCACTTTCCGTCTATTTTACTGTTTAACACGCGATGTACTGAAATGTAAAAGCTACGGTTCATCGAATGCAACAATTTAATAGTTTAGCAGGTAATGGCTGGTCTTCCCAACACGAAATATGGTAATTTTCTAATAGACCAAAAAGCTGGAATTTATAGCCTCGTATACCGTATGGGTGGTTATGTTTCGTGAATGTATAACTACATAAAACATGCATAAACGACATAAATCATAAGCTACCTAGCAGATAGGTACTCCATATAAATAGTGAAGAAGTAGACATAGTACAATACTTTGTCGCTGGAAAATTTACAGCAGACGAATTTATTTATCTTTTTCATGACATTTTGTCGTCACGTTTCTCAAACATATTCTCTATTTTATTTATGAATTTATTTTTAAATATTCCACTATTGTATTGTTAAGTTGGGGTTACCTATCCGATGATGTGCTTCGGACGGCCTGTTTAACTAAATGGTTCTTTGAGTAGTTGGCATCATTCTAATTGCTGACCCATGCCAAAATTTACAAATAAATTCGGAGAGAAAATGACATAATTCAAATTAAATGGGAAAAAATCGCTTGGTTAAAAACTTTTCGGATGTGAAAAAAGCAAAAACAAACTTTTTTTGAGCCATGTATTACAGGAGCATAATTCAGATCGAGACACTACTTTTATTACAGAACACTCATTGCAAGGTTAGTTTTTCGGCTACAACGGAAAGATCACTTATCCTAGTCCAAATTGTTCACCATGGCTCAGGAATCTTGCCAAGCTGCCAAGCAATGCTAGGTGAACACGAAGATTTCGGAGAACAGCTTCGGCGAAGATAGAATTTTGTCAACACATAAATGAGAACAGTGTATAGATAAATGACATGACTGTAGGAAAATACAGAGTTTACTCAAAAGTATGAACAGCGATTGTGTTTCTTTGAGCAATGATATGCGATATAGTAACCCTTGCATCCCTTTTTTTAGGAAAATTGTACTAAAAATGTTTGTGGGAGAACACTGATCGGTTTTGCTGAGAGAACATTGAAAGATTCCTGATCCATGTTGTTCACGCCTTATTTGTATCGTAAGTCCTACAGTTAAGTGCTATTACATTCAATTGAACTTCAGCTCTATGCAATACAACATTTTAATTGTCCAAGTATTGGAAACTCATGTCATGAATTATGAATATCATCCTCCGTTTTGGAAAATAATAAAGCTAGCCAGTTCAAGAGTGATATCGCGAAAACTTCGTACAACTTTAGGACATGGTTTCAGGGATCGGGTGGAGATATATCTTGTTCTTTTCGTTGTTCTATTGGGAGTAAAACGTAGTACTACGTTTGGGAAAGTTCGCTTTGTTTTCGGGGCTAGATACTACCCAAAAGTAGTCAAAACCAGTAAACGAGTAAATGCAGATACATTTTTGAATGTTTTATATGCGTTTGAAGGCCTCAAAAAGACGCGTATTTTGAATATATACACCACCGGGCTTATGTCAGCCTGATTGATATATTTGCCATTTTAGGTGAAAAAAGATGTCAATTTGAAAAGTATCTGACCGTTCGCAGAGACCATAATCCATGCCATGATACATATGAAAAGAAAGCCTACATTCTGTAGTGTCTTTCCATATAAAAACTGCTTTGGATAAGAGCCGCTGCACCGGGCGACTGCGATTCTAGTATAAATTTACCAAAACACCGGTAGTTGAGAACTTTGAAGAGTGTTGGTTGGCATATAAATGAGGACAGTGGTTGTTGATTGCCCTTTCCCTCACCTTTCCAACGATACCCCACACGATATGTTTTGTCAAGAATTGTAGGCTGTAGAAATCTTTTTCTTGTGGGGTGTCACTTTTCTCGGCTTCTGGTAAACCCTTGTTACCTGAAACCATGTCCCAAAAATGTCTGATTTTGCACGAAGTTTTCGCGATATCACTCTTAAGTATAATTCTCGTCATTACAAGTGCACGGAAGGAAAATAATCAAAAAATAATTCGAAGCAAAGCTTCAGATTAATCACGCGAGTACATACAAGGTCGTCACGATTAGATACATGATTTCCCTTGAAAATTAATAAGCAAACGTAAACTTAATCATGTACACTGACCAATCGGCAAGCATTAAAATGTTTTCTGTGTTAGAAATATTATGTTCAAACAAATGAACATTGGTAGTAAAATTTCAAATTCAAATTCAAATTTATTCATAAAAAAAATAATTATCCGACTGTTTTGTATCCAAAAAGTACATTTCCACCGCACAACCAAAATAAATATTGATTTTACTGTGTGGGATAAGCTTGTACAGATTCGGCTGGTGTAGCATCCTGTATCATTGTATGTATGTAATGTGTATACATTGTGTGTGTATGGATGCATGCGTTTAATACCTCCTTTAAAAGCAGCATTATCGATATACACTGATTGTAGAACAATATCCTATTATTCGAATTTATATTAAATAAACGTGAAAATAACGATATTCTGATTTTATTTTAATGTGGCCGGATATAGACATGTTTCTCCTATAACATAACATTTAATCCGCACGTTATCGTTCGGTTTTTAAATAGACCCAGAAAAGTTTTGAGCGAACTGTTGGCAGTTCGGACGACCCGTACCGAACTCGTGACGAAAACAGAATTATTTCAGGTCACGTCCTAACGAGGCTTGAGACTAGTCTTGAAAAATTATATTATGTGTATGCTTGAAACAGTAGTTTGTCACGATTGCTCCCAGTTAACACGGATTTTCGAAGATAGACGTCGCATGATAACACTACCTAAATCTGGCAACGTTTCCATTTCCACTTGCTTGTGACGCAAATGAACCGAAAGTTCTACTGAACCTATGAGTTTTGCGATCTCCGCACAAGCTTGAAACGGACAGTAAAACGGATATATTAAAAATGGGGAAAGCTTATTTGTCATTTTGTTATGAAATATTGATGACGTACCGAAATATGATGATTATACGAATCGAATTTTACATAAAGGTTTTTGAACAAATGGAGCAACTTCATACTAGTTGCACGCATTTAACTTTGATTTGTTTGTCAGATGAAACAAATTATATTTTATGTTGAGTAAATAAATGCATTAAAGGAAGAAACGTTTTTTATAAACGACAAATTGAGCAACACCCGTACCCAATTATTTACGTACAATGTACCAATGTAACAATTATGGTTCAATATCTATCGAAAGATCGCTAGCACTACTTTTTTCAGTGGCTGAGTACGTTGCACCTGTATGAATTGAAAGTGCACATACACATCACATCGATGTTGCTCTGGACAAAGCAATACGAATCATCTACACCGATTGAATGGCTAAACGTGTTGGCCAACATAGCACCGCCGGATATTCGTAGAAGCATTTCTAAGACAATGGGAAAAGCAATCGAATATGGAAGTGACCGGATGAATTTACCAAGGCACCAGTTGTCATCGAGAAAACATTCCTGGTTAACGTACAGAAACATCACTTTCCCGTATCGGTCAAACGACGAAAGGAAAAATCATTGGCATCGAGCGAGCGTGAGGAATAACGTAGTGAGCGATCCCACGTTAAGATCAGCTGGTTTTCATATACCTCGGAAAGCTTTTGGGTTCGACCAAATCGGATTCGTACTGAGCATGGAAATTGTGATCATTTTCTGTACCTTTGGAACATGACGGGCTCGCTTCGTTGCGACTCTGGTGCAATGGACCAGACGATGTCGCATATTGTGAATGAATGTAACATCAAGAAGTTTAGTGGGGGAATAGAAGGACTGAAACGATTAGACGAAGGGGCAATCGAGTGGCGTTTAAACCTTGATTTGAGCCTCCGATTTGGTTTTCAAGTGTTTTTCTTTTAGTATTTTTTTTGTGTTGAGTGTTTTTATTGGGAATTTGTAGTAGAAGTTTTGCTATGATTGTTAAAGCCATACGATAAATAAAAATATCGAAAGAATTGTCATAGTGGAAATAATGGAAATGTAGAAAGTATTATTAGTGATTAACAAAAAGAAAATTGAATAATTTAAATGTCCAACAAATTTGTACATGAGAAAATGAGAAATTCCTATTTCAATCTACCTAAAAAGCCATTCACATTCAAATCAAGTGAAATATGGAAATGAAGACGACTGCTACGTATACTGATATAGCTGATTCCATGACATTCCGCGATGAACGATATCGGGTCATGAAATAGCTCGAAAGCTGTGTTCATGGAACCTCATCAGGAATACTAGTGAACCGCTTTAAAATGAATCAAACATGCTCTAAAAGTAAATTTCAAAAGATTTCGAGATATTGTTGGTTTAAACTTTGTTAGTCACGGGACAAGGTCACGTATGTACTACATATATGAAAATGGTATGAGACTGCGTAAAAATGACTCAATGTCATATAAATAGGTATATGGGTTATTTATGAAGCCTTCGGGCATAAGGAGCTCCATTATGAGAATCTATCAGGCGCAAAGTGCCTTCCGCGTGTTTGATTTGGTTTTTTTACCTCTACTTCATTGAAAGCCTCACATTGCTCTAATCCAATCTTCGTAGCGGGCATTTCAATCAATGTTATATTGGTTTCATAACATAATTTTCAGTGTGTTGAACAAATGGGTCTAATGCTCGCTCAAAATAGTCAAAGTAATATAAAATGTTTTGACTTTGCGATTTAATTTTTCAAGGAAAATTTTGAAGGTTAAAAAGGCGACCTGAATGTAACTTTTCCATACCAAAAAAGTGTATAAGTAAAAAAAATCCAATTTAAAATTCGATAAAAAGCAAAAAAATAGCGTGATTTTCGTGAATAAAGGTTTTTCGTCGTTGGTTTCGTAATGATTTCTTGAGACTTTTCATTCCTAAAATGAGAGATTATGATAATACAATGAAACGGCAAAGTCTAGGTAATAATTTTCGTATAAATAAACATGCTAAGGAATTTGGCAACAGAATGAATTCAAAAAACAAACTCGGCTGTAGTTAAATAATAGGGAACTGTGCTACGAGGTTTATTAAAAATTCTAAAGAAATCGTTTAACAAGGAATTTTATCTTCTCTCCATAAAAAATATGCAACAATAAAGTACTTTTCTGCGTGTTTATTTTAGGATGGGATCGGTATAATGAATCTATTATGTATATTAATTGGGAAAAAGCATTAATTCAAATTAGGATAAGAGATATTTATAAGCCATACCAAGATATTAAAAAAGTGTGAATGATGTAACCAGAAATCCTTATTTACTCTCTGAAATTCAGAATAAAGAGGGTGAAATCCAGAATGTCTTCCATCAATATATCCTCAACCACGAAGCAACTAAAGTTGTTAGGATTAACGCATTCAATTTTAACTTCACGTTCATTTCTGTTCATCGTAGGAAGTAAACATTTATAAATTGTAAATTCCTTTTCATATATATACGAACAGTGTCCACAAGCCACAGAACAAAAATCAATCAATTTTCAAGCATTGTAATTTATAGCAGCCACAACATATAGTTTTGCTACCAACAAAATGGAAATCGAAATGGAAATTGAAAATCCCATTTCGCTTAAGTAAGCAATGTTATTTATTGCACATTTATATATATTATTGGTATTTCTGTAATATATTGGTTAGTCGATACACCACCGGCAACAAATGGAAGATTAAAATAGTTTGTCGTTGTAAATATTTCGGTGCGAATTGAAATGTGATGAGCCGTTCTGATGGAAATCGCCAAATCCCTATTAGCACTGCTGTCATTGCACTCGTTTTGATTGGCTTAAATTTTAAAACGTTTAAATGCTACGACCGTCAACAATTTGAAATTAGCCATTATACCGATGGGTATGACCATCCTTATGGGTACGGATTGATTGAACTTTCGATTCAATCCATCAGTTTTTTCGAATCCAGCATCTTCTAGTGTTCAATATATTAGGTCGTCATTTCCTAACTAAATTTTTTTTGTGAACCTCATAAACCAGTAATTGCCTCTAAAACCGGATTTTCTTTAAAACTAAAAACTTGAATATCTTCGTCAAATCTGAATAAAAGGCTGGTTCACTCTCTAAAACCAGCACAACTTTTTTCAGAGGATCTAGGATGAAGTGTCCCAAAAAAACCCCTAACTTTGAGACTCATTTCCCTGGTCATTTCTAAATGAATTTTAATGGTTGGATGCGTTTTGGAAAGCTGACCGCAAACCCTATCCACGGTAGCTGACCGAGCTCTGACATCCCAAAGAATAGAAAGCCTCAGCTCTGGGAAGCATCAGTACTTTTTTTCATTAATTGTTTTCTTAAGAAAAAGTTAGAATCGACTAACGTTTTGATGGATTTTATTTTTATTATTTTTTATCGAGAAATCCCGATTCCACTATGCCTTCAAATGATCTGCCACAAGTTTTTTCGTATTTCTTTCTGAATTTGTGGAAGTTTTGAGGTGTTTAGAGGTCACTTCCTAAAATTCCATCCCAGACACTTCCAGGTCATGACAAAAAAATTGTTCCATGGGTTTTAGAGCCTTTCAGAATCCGTTCAAATCATCTAAAAATATTCAGATTTGACGAAGATATTCAAGTTTTAAGTTTTAAAGAAAAACCTGTGTTTAGAAGTAATTACCAATTCAATCATCAAAAAATAGCTAAACTCCTTAGCGAGCGAGATGACTAGTAACGCAGCGCGAAAATTCGCCGGTGCTTTGTTTCTCTATGGCCAAACAGCGTGCACTTCTCAACATAGTATGTATTGTCCCAAGTAAATGCAAATACGTAATATACGTGAAGAAACAGAATCTATCCATCGCCTTTTGTTACACGCTGAAGCTTAAATGATTTGATAAGCGAGTATATAAAAATGTATTGTACATGTTTCGAATGCCAACATCCCCTCCAGTCACATTAAAGGACAAGACATTCTTCAGTTTTGAGATGGTAAACACTTTTTCGATCTAAATTTATCCCGAAAGAATTTCTTCTGCATATTTTGTGTAAACGTTCCGAGTATCAAAGATGTGTACGACATTTAAAATGCTGTTAGCGCATGCCACCGTAACAAAAATTACGGAATTGTTTAAAGAAAATTGTAATAAATCTTACGACAACAACAACGTCATGTACTCACTCATGTTCTCTATTGTGTTTAAATGAATCTGAGTACCGCAACCTCAGATTTCGTCTAATATCACTTGTGTCATTTTCATGCCGACTCTTTGATAATTCCGCTGGTAATAGAAGTGCCATTTCTGTGGACAAAGTAGACAAAGAAAAAATGAGAAAATAATTTTTCGAGCAATAAATTTTGTATTTTTGTTGCTATTACGTATCCACTTTAGGTATTTTGTCTTATATATACTTCAAGTTCTTGTGTTTTACATTCGATCCTTTCTGATGGAATACACAGTCTTTTTTGTCTTGTTAAAAAAAATAGAAACGAAATAAAAGGAACCTAATGTCTATGGACAAATGTCCAACAATAAAATAAAAAAGGTAACAACGATAAGTCTTTTGCTATGTTGCCGTTACCTGGTGTGTGTATTTCTGGTTTAAATCTTCTTCTTTTTCATATAAAAAAGGACAAATGGGATATAATACAGCATAAAGGATGATGACCGAGTCCACCCTTTGCAAATAAAACCATTCCACTTAATAAAAGAGAGTAAATAATTTGTATTTCGACTTTTTTTTTTGCACATCAACCTCCTCTACCTCTATGTCGTTTTGGTCTAACTGGTTACTAATGTGGGGTTATTCTATTTGTTTTTACCCTTTGACATATACTTAAGTTGAAGAGATATATCTACACACCACACTTCACTTGAAACATGAGAGCTGGTCATATCATATGGTTTGTATACCTAAGCATTGGCACAAGGATATACATAATAAAACATTTTTATGTAATCTAGTTTTTTGATTTAGGACTGAAAAAAGTTTTCAGTCTGGAAAATTGAGTTATCCTTTTAAATATTTATAATATTCACTTAACCAAATTAATTTTCATATAAATTGAGATTTAATTTGTTTTTGCAGCAGCAGAAGGCTTCTTGAATGTATAACGCTCAGCTTTATTATAAGCTGCGCTGGATCATTATCGTTTGACGTTCTGTAACGTCTTTTTTAAAGTCATCAATATTGTCTTAATCGTAGTACTACGAAGTATTTGCCCAACTTTAGTTTTTGTTTTTTGTTATTCAAATAAAAGTAAAATCGAATTTATTCAAACATAATGATCAACGGAAACGTCATGCCGTAATGCACCAGCTTCAAATATCTTCAAATATCAGTAGTCAACAAGAGTGGAAACTGCGACGAAAATTCAGGAGTATTATGCGACAAGCGTATGCCAGCAAAACGCAAAGGCAAAATCTACACAACGGTCGTATGACCTGCGCTCACATAGGGTACAAAATTAGAGGTGTGTGCCTCAAAGTTAAGCCGGCGCTAGTTTGAGAATTTAAATTGAATAATTAAAGAAAGAGTCTAATGTAGGAAAACTGATACTCTCATAAACAGAACGACTCTCTTTTTGACGCTGTGTCAAAATACCACGTATTTGTAGAATCATCAACTTTTGACTAATTTTTAGGTCTTTTTTCTTTAGAAAAAAACCATATTGTGGGTACTCAATGTTGTGGGTGGCAAGGCGTGATATTTTGTATAAGCTCGGTGTAATGTGATTAAATTTGAAAAGAATACTGTTGGCCATATGAATATGAAATTATAAAAAGAGAAAAGACCTCACCAGGCCTTAGCCGTTCTGTTCTTGTTAATTGTACATGTAAAATACAAAAGGTGCCTTTAGTTAAGTTGCGCAAGAGTATAGGCACAACATATAGAACATTATATTTCAATAGGATCTTGTAAGAAGGTTCTGGAAATATATACATTTCTCCATTGCCTCGCTAATTCAAAACACAAAACAAATTCTACAAATTCGCATCACTACTATTAATCCGATGAGACGACTCAGACTAATTAATCATAGGTTCAAGTGCAGTTTATAAAGAGCCTTGATGGATGTTCGACCAACAATACCGAAACTGGAAATTGAATTTTTAAAGTTAAAAGTGGATAATTGTTGAAGTTGTGGCATATCATGTCAACTTTTCACAATCTACTTGTCGTCATGCCATGTAAAGCAAATATTCCATGCATGGAGCCCACAATCCGTAATAATTCTTTACCCAACACAAATTCTAAATTCAGCAGAATCTCACATATGCGAGGAATATCATATGAGAAACCGTATTATAGTCTTGAACAATATCCTAATGTACAGTCAAAATGCGATGCATTCGGTACGGTATACAGCAACTGGAAAAGTTTTAATACAATATGGTAGGATTATAAAATGAATCGGGCAGATGTATGCACTGGTAATAACATCCAGCATTATTGTTTTATATACCTACTAGTGTTCATGTTATTGACATTTTGTAATGTAGTTCATGTAAAAGTTTTAAAACTAATTTTCTGCTTTTCTATTAAATTTTTAGTACTTCACTTCGACTAGAGTTTATTATTAATTAAAATTTAAACAGCACAGCAGCGTGTCACTAACATGTCGTATTCCACGTCTTTTTTTCTAGACTTGTAAAAAAGACTTGAATGGATAGTTGAAGTTTTGACAACTTTGACGTAAAAGAATTGTTCTACGATGTGCCTTCAAAATGCTCAAATTTTTTGTTCACGCGATGAATTTTTACGTATGTCTGAGGTGGTCTACGTGCTTGGTCACATTGGTGGTTTCTGTGATCCAATCAAAAAGTGATTCATGAAAAGTGCCCTTCATTTTTGATAATGAACAAGTCATCCATACATCATTTTGTCCAAAAACTTCAAATTTGGCCGTTAAGACGACATAACCAAAAATTATTGCCACCAGTTGTTGTTTCGCTTACCACCCACGACAAAAAATTATTGTTGACAAATTGTACGCAAAAACGTTGAGGTTATAAGCTTCGTGGATGAAATTTGACACTTCACTTGCAGTTGCAGTTGTAACAAACCTATTATCCGTAGATTATGTGTATAGCGTGATGGATATGTTTGAGTCCAAGACTTTGTATCGATTTTTTTTTACTTTTTATTCACGGGTGTCCTCAACCAAGAAAAAGATTGATGTCACTGTACCCAAACGGAGCTAGAGGAGCTAAAATCCATGCGCAGTAAAATCAGTCCAGATGCTGATGCTACCACATATACAAAATTTATTTTTCGTGAAATTTCGCTACTCTTGCTGAACATTTTCGCCGTGAATATGTATAACGAATTGGAACCTTGCAGTCCAAACTTAACTGTAATTACAAGCCCGGCATCTAAGCTTTCCAATGATACCACGTTCAATATATTCCGTTTGAGAGGAATATGTTTTTTGACTTACAATCTGCGGTAAAGTCCCCCCACTCCCAATTTGGTGAATCTGGACAATTCTTGCCGAAAAACTGAACATTATTTTTCTTTCAATTATGTTTTACAATGAATAAATATTTGAAAAATATTAAAATATAGCAGCAATTCAGCCATTTCGTAGCTTTGTAAGCAGAAACTACTTTGATTTAAGAAAATGGACAAACATGTGCGCGCGTAGTAGAGCTTCAGTTTTTCCATTTTTTGTAAAAATTATTTCAGACATGATTAACTAAAATTAATGACATTTCAAGCTCTATCACTTTTTTAATAGCAAATGTTTTATGTGTAAAACGTATACAGTACCACTCAGTATTAATTTCAAAGCTCTCAGCAGGTATTCAACAACCGAGAAAAAGAAGCCCGCAATTGCTTTATATAAATATATTTGAATTTTATGTACAACTGAAGTTCCCCGAAAATTGCTAACGACTTATTTATTCATGGCACATATACAAATCTCTGATTATTCTCATAATATTTTCAACCCAAATAATCGCAGCATGTTACACATATACTTTTTGAATTTATATAATGTTATGATAAATGGAACTGCTTGCGGCTTCTCATGCGTCTTTAAATGGGATACTTTTAACCAATTAATGAAGTAGCCTAAAAATTTTAAATGAAATTTAAATAAATTCATTGGGATGTAAAAGTTACAAGCATGTTGTATACTACTTTTACAGAAGGTAGTTCGTGTCTAGCGGAATAAGTTATTTCATTCTGCCGAATTTTGTTTTGTTGAGTGATATATTGCGTCTATGGTGAAGTTCATCTATCGCGGAGGAGGAAGCTTATATTACGTTACTGAGGGTTAATTGGCTTAACCACAATTTCCAACTGGTCCGTAAAATGTACCGACTACTATAAAATAGGAAATTATGCGTAACAGAGAGGTGTGTATTACATCAATTGTTTGTAGAAACCAAAAAGTTTCATTAAATAATACCATTTTTGAGATGGGGCGAAATTCACTGTAAAGTTCTGGATAAATTTTTCGCTTTATGGAATTGAAATAACTAACTGAAGAGAAGCAAAATCTATATAGAATGAGGAATTACTTGTAACATTTTGGATAAGGAATATTCAATCTTCCGAAGGTACAAAACTTTATTTCACCTGGAAATTGTACTAATTCCAATGAGTGGCATTATCTAATACGTAAATCTTAAAAAGCTCGAAAACAATCAAAGCGAAACTGCTTTTCCCTTATTCAGGGGTCGCGTGAAGCGAATATGGAGACAACATGTTTCTGTTTCGACCTCAAGCACTAACGACGTTCAAAGACTAGAGTCGGGCTAGCCTTCATCAGTCGGTTCCGCTAGGCTCTTCCCGAGACAGCAGTTAACTTCCTGTTGAACTAGTTTCGGATGTTTACATCAAATGTTTGCCATCTCCTGAAGGAAAATTTTTGGGCATTGGTGGAAAGCTACTTTGAGAGTTACACCAGGACGTAGCAAGAACAAAAGACATTCATAGAGAAAACATACAAAAACGAAATCAAAATGAAAACACATTCAGATGACACTCACCCCATCGATGCACTTCACAATCACAGTCAGAAACACAGACAAACATTCGAATTGACAAAACACTATTCATAGCACTTACAGAAAACAGAAAAGTAAAATTGCACGACAACAAACTGTAATGGCTTTGCGTTTCGTTTTTCTTTTACTGATCGAAATCCCGTGTAGCTCAAAACGTGATCCAGCAATTATAAGTAAGAAAACTAACGTTTCCGTTTTTTGCGAGAAAAAAATGCAAATTCTTAGAAACGAACGAGGAAACGAAGCAAAAATGAAATTTTTCTGTTATTGGAAACTTTTCTTTAAATTATTAGTACATTACGTCCCTGCTTCCAAATTGTTGTAATGATGAGTTCAAAAGTGCAGAGCCGAGGCACTTAAATTTAATTGAAAGCTGCATATGAATCTCGAATCTATTCTTTGGCCATTTGAATTTGAGCATTTGAGCCAAGTCGTTTTTTCGATCTGACTGTTAAAATCGCTTTCGATAAGCCAAACACAATTTTGTAGGCTTGAAATAACATATCATTACTACATTGAGTGCAGCCGTCATTCAGAATATAGTGTTTTTTGCAACAAAATCTGGAAACTGTTAATGATATAGCCTAACTGTCAAGTCTTCACAAAAATCAAAAGAAAAAACTAGAAATCGTTCTTAATTATTTTCTGATGAATGACGAAGATACACGATTCAATGAAGAGACAAACGGTTCACTCCCATACAATCGATAATTAGACGAAACACAAACTAATTTATCTTACGGAAATTTTAATTAAATTTTCTCCTTTCATACTTCAATTGCTTCGAAAAATACGAACCAAATTCATAAAGGAGATCAATGAAACGATTTTCACAAGAATTGCTTGGAACAATAGAAAAATTGGGTTGTCTTTAATTAGAATGCTTCGTTGATCGCACTTCTTTCACATTATACAATGTTATACATATTGAATATTATCGATACAAAATGTGGTGCGGTTTCGTTTAGGTAATATTACAACCCAAACGGAAGGTGTAATACAAGAGTGAAGCAGGCGTATAAGACAACTCAATTGCTTATGCCTTCGAATGTTCGTAATTATGTCCTTCATAAAATTTCATTTATTAGCTACAAGGAACTCTATCAACTGAAACTCACAAAAATGTGAATCAAAATATATCGAAGCTACCTTTTCCAAGAGCCAATTTCGTTAGTCACGGGGCACGTCATAGAATTAGCCATATGTGTCACATGTCTGTACAATAACCACAATTATGTAACGTATCTAGGTGGGTCAGCGCACCACCGCATTTATATACGTACATAAAATCAGTCAAAAACCCTTACAAAGGGAAATGTGACTCCAGTCCCTGTGTGTACACTTACAAAACGTCTGACATTATTTTGGGTGACGCATTTTGCACCCGAACGCCGAAAATTTAACAACGAAAAATATACAAAAAAAATTGCGTCACAAATGGCAGATGATTCGGCGTCTTCAATAAAAATGTATTTCTTTCAAAATGCGTCACCAAAAATGATATCAGACGTTTATAAGTTAAAAACACAAGGAACTGCGTCACACTTCCCTTTGTAGGGGTTTTTGACTGATATCAGTTCTTTTGGAAGTAATATTTGACTCATACGTGTATGATGAGAGAAAGATTTGTAGAAACCGTCACTGGAACACCTAGGTCATGTCGGAAATTACACGAAAAGACCAAAAAACCTGATGGAAGTTGAGAAATTCTTGAAATATGACCTGGAATCACTAATTCTAGGTATTTTACCATGTAGCTCCTCAGGATGATGAGCTAAATAACACTTTTAAACAGTTTTGTTCATCTCAAAAAACTATAACTTTACACGTGTAAATTTTTCAACCATAACCGTTCACCGTAAAGGTGTTTTCATGTTGGGATTCATGGAACCTTTGAGGAGCCGTAGCTCTCAAGCGAGGCTCGCGCTCGGTAGGCCATGTTTTTAAAATTCCAGATGTCTTAGAATTGCGAATTGAATCTACCTTTCAAATTTGAAGAATTTCTGACGATGAGTTTAGAAGTTACATGACCAAATGGAACATCCGCACAAACTAACAAAGTAACGAAGGATTTTTCATATATTTCGGAACAATGAAATCGGTCGACTTGTATGGGAAATTCTGAACTTCAAAGAATGGTTTCTCGCGCTGCGGACCAGCTGTTTTTTGAACCCAATTTGAGAGCGGGGGGAATCTCAAAAGCTGCTGTATATATAGTGCCGAAGTCTATGACAAAATTTCTTTTTTACTTTTTACTCGCATTGGGACTTGTGTCACGGGCGCTTTGTCCTATTCCTTACTTCTTATTATAAAATTCAGTTTACGGGATAATAGAAACGTCGACGGAGACTAGTTTGTTATGAGAAAGGATGGTACACAAAAGATAAAATACTTCACGTTTTAATATAAAATAGTTGAAGTTGCCCCAAGCCTAAAATATCTAGCGTGCTTTCTGTGTATAATATGCGGATGGTATTAGGAA
>JANTFA010201075.1:0-17413 GCA_026413405.1 Phytosciara flavipes
AAATGTAGACTCGAATCGCTGGTGTACAGAACGGTGTCATTTTCAACACCCAATATGATTGCATCCTCAAACAGAATGGCCAGCGGATAGACACGCAACGTGAACGACAACATAATTCGCTTGGACATGAATGTGTGCCGATGACTTCCGTGACCACTTTCGCCTTCGCGGGGGAATACCGGTAACCATACACGCATGCCATGTCCACCGCAATACAGCCACAATGATTCGCGCAAATGTAATTTGTCGGAATTGGACAGCCAGAGACATTCAACGCAAGAGGCAAGGCATGTTGAAGACTGAAAAATAATGAAAATTGTGAAAATTCAATTTGCTTTCTGCATATTTGGTAAGAGAATGAAATTTTATCGTTCTTCCAGTCGAGATTTCGTTCGATATTGCTAGAGTGTTAATCAATCGCATTATTAACATATTACACTGATCTATGAGCACCGATGTGGTATGTATGCAAGTATGTTGTGTGTGATCAAATGAGCGGAAAATATGGAACGTTAATTTTTTGCATCATTTATGAAAATGTTCATTGTGTGCAATAATAAATACGAAACATTTATCGGTTGTGTGCGCTTTAGGGGCCGTTCACATATTAAGTCACGCTATTTTATGGAATTTTCGACCTCCCCCCGTCACACAAAAAGTGCCAAATATGACCCACATTTGTTTAGGACCGTCACATTTTGCTGTACATCCCTCCCTCCTCGGAGTGTGACGTGATATGTGAACAGCCCCTCATATATTATGGCCCGCACGCTTAATCTAAACCCATTACATGTTTACATTGCAGCAGCATGCAAACGTTAAAACGCTTCTGATATAATTTCTTAACCACAGGTCTGTGCGGAGCAGTGGGCTCGTAATTTCTATTTATTTTCAATTATGTGAATGTTTTGATTACGGTTTATGGTTATGTTTTGTGTGTTATACATTCTGATGTATTCTCATCAATTAAATTTTTTTAATAATTGGGCATTATGCCTGGGCTGGATGCAATACATTTTTTCTTTCATGTTGAGACTGCTGACACGTTTTTTTAGTTGTAAAAGCTGAGTTACACTTGATTTGAGAAATGTTCTGATTGTTGTGTTGTTATGAAACATAATATGAAATGTGAGAGTGCATGTGGATTGCTAAGCAATAAAAATTTAATTTGAGATATGGGTCAGAGTTTTCTTTTATTGTTGCGTTAAGCATATTAATTCACACGTATTAGGAAATGTTTCAGATACCTTGCGATATTATCATCACTGTAGAGAAAACGTTATTTTCTTAGTTAACTCAATTCTTTTGGCTTGTGCTGGTAGCCTCTCGTTAAACAATGTTGCATGTTCCCACAAAAATTTCGTCTAACAAACGAAAATCCAGATTTCGTGTGTTCAGTAATCCCTTGCAGGTAGCAGAAAATACAAATCTAGATTTCCATTTCTTAGTCGAAATTGTTTTGGTAACATAGTTACAGATCGAGGAATGATTCACTTCCTTGATGGACTAAGCGGGACTAAATCGCACGTGACTAAATGCCATTTGCCTCCATCTGGGATGCCCAGCTTAAATTTTCCGTTTTTTGTTACGACTTGAACCCGTTTAAACTCACTTGGACTCATCTATTTCGATTTTGAATTTCAGCCCGAGAATTGCGTCGATCACCCCTCGTTAAAAACCAAAAAAAAAATCCAAATCAGAAAGTATCTCGAATTTTATTCTTCTGTCGTATGCGTATGAGCTCCTCCGAGTAAATTTTAACAATGAACTTCAAATCTGTCGAACTAGCTGGATGAAACTTAAGGCTATTCCTTTCTTAGAAATAAAATGATCCATTGCGAGATCCATTGTTTCCATCTTAAATGGTCTTAGAGGTGTAGAGCTTAGAGGGTCTATGCTCTAAATCCATGTGCGACAACCCGCAAATTGCATGTGGAAATGCTTCTTTTTCGTAATTCTTGTTATAGCATTAGAATATAGGATGAATGAAGAATCGACGTTTCGACAATTTATGACTATAGCGGCCTTAGAACCTTACTCAAAGCACAAAATTGTACTTCAGCAACAGCATGGCAATAAATGGAACCGTTTTTTATAAGTTTGTCTTATACAGCCGCTCATTAGAAAACAAATGACCCACCCAGTCGGTGCACCTATATTTCCATTCAAAATCCATTTTAAGTTGTTTCGTTAAGTAGCTATGTCGATACTTTCATGTAGTGACTATAAGCGGATATCTGACAAATACTTATCATCATCGCCAGCTGCAGCCTCAGGCGCATTTTACGCGGCTTACAAAATTGTTTCGTTTTTTTGTGATGCAAATCAATTTGGTTTAAAAAAAGCTATGCGCTTTAGGGATGCTGTAGAGCAATTTTTTGCTAAGAATATTTTACATCGAGATTCTGGGAAATCTCGGTAGTCAAGAACTTACAACCCGTAAATTCAAGTCTCATGCGCAAGTTAAGAAACTTCATAATCTGGATGCTATTCCATTCGGTCAGATATAGATTTCGACAAACTTATAATTTCCTCAAATGAAAAATAGATTTATCAGAGGACTGTGACTGTGCGAAAAACGTATGCGAAACTCAAGGGCAAAATCTACATAACAAGAGTGTACGACCTGGGCTCACTTATGATTTAAAACTCTTGACTATGTATGCAAAGTTTGACAAAAAATCTGACCACAGCATAGATGAAAATGTGCTGCATCTCACTTGGCACCACAAAGGTCACGGCAACATGTTCGAAGCACTTTGAATATAAAAGAAACCGTCGTCGACAGAGTCAACAGTGAACCGAATTACTGGTTCGCTGAAGTCCCTTTTCACGACAAAAACAATGTTGCAGGCAACAACGATTTGAGTTGACACAAGAAGAAAAGGAAGACGTTGCCAACATGAGACCAGGGACGCGATCGATGGGAATACATTCCGGCCATTGATTGAATTAAATTGTTAAACGCTGACCCAGAAAGTTAAGAAAACTAGAAAATCAGGAAGACGAGGACAATATTGAACGGGTTGTACCTTAAATAGTTCGTTACACCTTACGGTGGCTTTTCGAATCAAATCAAATCCTTGGTTCGTGAGATACCACAAACTAGTAAGCTGAGTTACTGTTGAGTCCGCACTGGCTTCTAATCTCAGTCTTAAATTTGATTCTACAAGTACGTGTGTCAGATCATGTGTTACAGATGGAAAACCGAGTTATAAATTCGAATTTATACGTGGGATTAATCAAAAGCCCAAACTGTACTTGTGAATCCCAACGGAAATGGAAATTCCTCCGCAAATTTCATCAAGTAATGAATCATTTCCGTTGGATAACGATTTAAAGCAGCCCTCGCTTTCGGTATAGTGACAATTAATTGAAGTTTATTTGGTTCTAAATTTAATTGAAAACACAAACAGATCAGGTACACATACACAACAATTAATTGTCGTTCGTCACAACCAACAGTTTCCTCGCGTTTAGTTATGTCATTTCCGCAAAATATATGTCTGTCTTGCATCAAGCAAGTTTATCATCAAGTTTCTGATAATAAATAAAAATGCAACAGGAACATTGAAATTGACCCCATGCGACAGCTGATTTTGTTGTCGTAATAACGGCAACGAAACACAACACCACCGTGCAACACACAATTATTAAATCAAATAAATTAGTTCTTTATTGCATGTAAACTTGCGTAATAAACTATGAATTTACTTTCTCTGCGCTCTGCTCAACAACACATATATGTGTGTGCATACAAGTTCTTCCACAATGTGCTTTACTTGGTGCATTTTCCATTTTACCAAACAATAAACGAAGAAAAATAGAAAAAAATGAACGCCGAAAACGTTGAATAATGTTGAAAATGTAATATCACTCCCGTTGTTCGGTCAACATCCACCACCTTTTTTTTGTTGATGTTGTTGTAACACACATGGTCTCTGTATATGCTGCACTTGTGTCCAACGGTACAATATATAAACATGATTGTTTTCAAGCAATCTATCAGTCAATTATCCATTTTCAATCAGTTTATATCAGGTCATAAAAGGAAATTTAGTGCAAAAATGAATATCGTTGGGGTAAAATAAAAAACTAAAATTTGTTGAACAAAGTAACATTAACTGAAACAAATCCATTGTTCATCGTTTTCCTTAGGCATTAATCTGTTTAAGTGCTTTGGTTTACTGTGCCCAAGCTGGTGGATACGCTCACAGCTACTCAAATTTGCAGCAACATCATGAGGACACCCACCATGAACATCACGAAATTCCACACCATGAAGAATACCATCATGATCATGTACGGAGACTTGATTAGACTCAGAACATTTTTTGTTGATAAAAGTTTCTTGTATTTTCCAAAAGGCTCCCATTCATTACAAATATGGATATTCAGTGCATGATCCACATACTGGAGACAAAAAGGAAGCTTGGGAACACCGAAGTGGAGATGCCGTTAAAGGTGAGAGGGGTTGTTGATTTTGTTAGTGATTATAAGGTCTATGGACTCGATATAACCAGATAAAATAGAAAATTCCGACTTGAGTTACAGTCGTAATTTATATCATCAGTTGGCACACTTTTGTACATCGAAACAAGCTTTCACGAACGGCAGACGTTTTGACATTACATTCGGCAAATCTGTTACTTCGCTTGTTTGAAGCAATGAGTTTTGTTCGATTCAAGGTCTTTCACTTCATTTGTCAAAACATAATTTTTTGAACATGAGGGAATGCTATGAAAAGTCAATCGATTATTACGATCACCGTTGTTGATAACACATGACTACGAACCCGTTCTATGTGTTGACGATTCCTCTTCAAATTCTACTGCGGTAAGAAAATTAGCAGCGTATGGAAGACGAGATAAGAGTATGCTATTCCCGGTAGTCTGAAACGTCGTTTTCTTACCGCTCGTATGAAGGAAAGTTCAATTTGTCAAAACGATAAACATTTCTAATTACTTGAGCACGCGATATCTTACTACACGACCAATCAAACAAAAGTCGAATGACAAGTCATCGTAAATAACGATTTCCATTCCATTTCAGGATCTTATTCCCTAGTCGAACCTGATGGCTCAAAACGTATCGTCGACTATACGTCTGACAAACATCTCGGATTCAATGCTGTTGTCAAGAAGATCGGACATCATGGCCATCATTCCGTTGAACATTTCCCTAGTCATGGATACTAAGGCCCACAATCATCCGAGAATTGTTCTGAATTGTGATTTCTGTCTTTGCTAAGCAAAAACAAATTAATTCATCAAAAGCATGCTTTTATGCTGCTGTGCACACACTCTGTTGTATATTATGAATCTACTATCTCTGACTCTGACATGCACACACCAATCTTCAACATCACGCTTATCACGTCTATAAAATCTACTATTCACACAACACTCTTCCTTATACACACTTTCATCAAAGAACCGGTCACCTATTCTCCTCCACGCCGAACGTATATCTCTCGCATAGTCTTCGATCTGTTTACTTTATACACCTTCAACATTCAGACTTCTTCCGAGCAAAACAAATATCTGATTATGATGAGATGTAATCGAATAAATTGTGATCTTTATGTTTATTGAAATAAAACATTTTTATTTAATTAATTACACTTAAAACTGAAGCATTTTTCATTTATTGTTGTTGGAGAAGTTATATTTGTTACGTGAGAATCAATATGTGGCGGAAGTTGCACAATCAAAGAGATCATTCCCATATAATATTCTAGTCGGTTGTTTGGATAATATTTTACTGCCTGCAGAATGCGTAAGTTGAACATTACATAGCAATTTGCCACCTGCGAAAATGATCCATTACATGATGGATTTTTGTTTCATTTCTCATTAATTGTCATGTGAAATTCAACTTTCGCATGTGGCAGGCAGTTAACCAGACTCCATCGGATGCTGTTCCGTAATTCAATAATTCGGAAACAATTTTATGACAGAAGCAAACTCACTTGTATGTTTTAGAGCAACTGGTTTCGGTAACTGTTTTTCGGCAAGTGTAGGTACAAACCTCGCCTTCGGCTCGGACATTGAAACTCTACACTCTTGCTCAAAAACACACAAGTGAGTTTGCTTTTGCCATGAAATGGTTCCCTCGTGTAATCAATTACTTTCGCAGCATCCAATGTAAACTACGATAAAATGGCATGCAGAGTATGATAAAGTATGACGTTCGTGCGTTTCCTGCATAAATAAGTTTTGCTTTGGCATTTATGTTCGAATGCATCGTTACAGCGTACCTTGCATATTGAATGCAGAACTTGTTCAACAAGTTATATTTACCAATAAAGATAAACAGAAATTCGAAAAGAAATATTTTTCTATTCAAGAATGCTCAATGCAATGCAACACAAAAAGAAGAGAAGAAAAAGTCGGAAGTGCAACGTACCTGCTTGATAATAATCGTTTCATTATACCGAATGGAATTGAGATATAACTAAACTATAGGTCCCATCATTTGGGTGGGTCGGGTCACCTGACTCGAGTGACTGAAAATAATTTTGATAGATTTTTCAATGCTAAGTGTGGTGAAGTGGTTTTAAAAACTGGTTCACTTGTCCAAACACAATTTGCAAAAGCTTCATAGTTGTTCGTAAGACTGTAAAGTCATGTGTTTGTATGAGCGTAGACAACCGCTTAAACCAATTGACTTATAGACACAAGTTCGTTTGCCATTCAGTAATTGTAATTCAACAGCCTCAATACGAAAGCTATTCAATTAAAATGGGTTTCAATTTTTGAACAATACACTCAAATATTATCTTAAGAGATGAATCCACCCTTCGACATAAGTTCTTCGTCGATTAAAGCAAAGACTTTGAAAGTCCTTCACTGAATTTTGAAACCAACTCATTTTCCGTTTTCTATTTGAGTTTTTGATTCCACCATTTCAAACTGCATAATTCACAAAAATTCACAAACTTAAGATAAACATGAAAAGGAAAATGTCTCGGTTGTCAAACTTCTGAGAGTATACTCAAGTCATCGCGATAACGAGGAAATTGCATAATGTGTAAAATGACTCCCGTCTCGCTACTCCGTTGTTGTCCATCTGTGAACTCAACATTAGAAAGAACTTATGGTCATTTGTAGGTGATTTTTTGGTGTATAGACCCTTGACTACAGTTAAGGGAATAATTGTTTGGTATCTGTGTCATCGATCGCATTTTATTATATGCAGAATAGGTTGGCACTGTCATATGTAAGATCGAATTGATATTTACCTTTGAGGATCATTATTATGAACGCTTAATCTATTTAACGATTTTTAAACATACCACGTACGCAATAGCATAAATTACAAAACAAAAACCATTTGTTCGGCCAAAGATTTAATTCATTGATATGCTTCTCCACTGAAAAACTTGGTGTTTTGATAACAAATTTTTGACTCAAATTATATGGTAATGCCAATATGGGATGGTACCAGCCAATCCTAGTTAGGATGGGTAAAAAAGTCAACAGACTCTTAACTATAAATAGTTTTGAAATGACCATCAAAACTCGGCACATGAAGAGCTTAAAAACTAATCGAAAAGTGAATTTGCCTCTTTACGTCAATGAAAGAACACACAAGTGATCCTTGGTGCATTTTCTGAAGCTGAAGGTCTCTTATTTCATTGAAAAAATGTGATTCCGAGTTGCATGCGTTAGTCGAGGTGCTAGTCAATTGAATCAGAAAGCCACACATTTCAACGAAGGCAACAACGATATGTTTATCATAACGAATTTTTATAGCCGTTGTGAAAACCAAAGTTGAATTAGGCGTGTTATCACTTCATACTCGAGAAGAAATTATATTTGTCGACGAAATATTTTCGATAAAGAAAAGTTTCCCAGTTGGAGAATTATCAGAACCAACACTCTCCATTTCCTTTTTGTGTAATTCATTCCAAAACATATTACACGTGGTCTTAATCTTTTAACATGGTCTTAGGTCAGATGTATAGACCCACCATTTCGTAATTTTCTTAGGAACGATCGTTGCATTTTGAAGGCAGTTTAGAACAATTTTTAGGCTCCTACGAAGAACAGAGGGCTACTGCGTTTGATCGAGGAGGCCGCACTGAACTTTTTTTTTCACGTGCAACTCTCTGCATTCTGTAACTCTTTTCAGTGCGGTCCCTCTCGCGTTTGATGTGCCGTTTGTAGCAACCGGAATTTGAAGCAGACGGTGAGGACAAAGCGTGTGACTTTGTTTATAGATGACAAGTCAGCATTAAAAATTGTGTTCGTCGGTTTGTCAAGTCAAAAACTGAAGTATCAAATCCGATTTTAATAAATTCTCTGAACGGCAGTCGAAATTGTGAGGTCAGGTTCGTGGATGCGTATATTTAGATTGCAGAACCCTGAACTAGAGCGATTTTAGTGTTTCAGCATTCATCATTTCAATGAATAGTTCAAACTAGCAATTATGAATATAGCCGAAGTCCCGTCTTATTTGCACGAATATCGACTTTGAAATCACAAATTTAAGGTGGTCAACTTACAGAGGTTTTACAGTAATTCAAAAAAAACATGAAACAAATTTTCAAATAAAATAGTTACTTCTCTCATCAATGAAACAAACGATGGAATGATATTTATTGTGTAAATTTCATCGAAGCCGAGTCCCATTGCCAACATTTGTTTCATTGGTGAGTAATGTTCTATTAATTCCGAGTCCCACGTGCTAATTAGAATTGAATCAGAAATCACTGATTATCATAAAACACTTCGACTAATTAACATAGCAGCAATATATTTTCGATAAATTAAAATTCTTACAGTTTGAGAATTATCAGAACGAACATTTTCAATTTCCAATTTTCTTTATTCATTCCAACATTCCAACGTGGATGTTGCATGTGGAATGAAAACATAAATTGGATTGTGACGATGTAAGTAACGTCAGTGAATTTTTTAATTTAATTAAATTGAATGAGTGAACCCCGGGGTGAACAAATAAACCGAAAAATAAATTTCAGCGCGTGCCATATTCTTATGAGATGGAAGCGATTTGAAGCTGCGTTGATTTTCGATTTTATTATCGCACGGCTTGAATTGTCGGTTCATATAATTCTCGAACTGTGCCATTGCCATAATAAGTCACAAAAACAAAGAATTTTGTATGTCTTGGCGAGAAAAATAAATTCTTTTTATCGATTTCCCATTACCCAAACCCCCGAATTATGATTAATACAAACGCACGAGCCCTGACACTTTGTACAGGTTCGAAATGAATAAATATTTTCATCATTAACATAAGTACAAAAGCAACTAATTCACTCGTTAACGAAAGCACAAATGAGTCAGCAAACAAACCTCTGAAAATATAATCATACAAAAGACACCGTTCATTATTTGAATGACTGGGTACGGAATGTAGGCAACAATATAATCATAATCACCCAACTATGTCATATGGATTGAAAACACCAAATAGACTCACATAAGTAGTCAGAAGAAAACGACACTCTAGTAGAATACATACGACTCTTCGGCCGTCAATCGACTTAACAAATAACAACACTGCGCAAAGTCATTTTTATCTCTTTATCTGTTGAATTATTTTTTATCTGGTGAATCAAAGAGGTGTAATAATAATAATTGCCGTTGTACAGTTCTCATACTACGTGGACAGCGTATACATACAACAAGCACTTCCAGTTGAATATAGAACGCACAAGACTTTGTTCTGTTTCATTCATTCTTTTTGGAATTTTCTTCTCGAGTTCATTTGAGAAATTCAGTGTTGGACACAAACGAAAGTAGAAATTTTTGCTGGGGATCATTCTATTGTTCTAATACTTCTACAGACAGGTAAACAGTTAATTAGCTGATGCGTACACCACGCCTTTTGCATACATAATGAATGACTCAATTAATCACCCAGCCATTTCATTTTCACAGAACCAAAAAAAAACATCAAAAATGGTCAACCGATGCTGTTCCATTCTCTTGTGTTTGCTACTGCCACCGCTAGCAGTTTGTTTGGACAGAGGCTGTGGATGTGATACCCTCATCAACATTTTGCTTTGCATTTTCGGACTGTGGATTGGCGGAATCATTCATGCGTTCTGCGTAACGAATTCGTTGGGCAGACATGATTGAATTAAGTGATAAAATGGAGAAGAAACTTTTTTCTCGATATAACAAAAGTGCCACAGAGGTCTAACAGAATCAACATTTTGTCTCAAATTTGGAAAATTAAAATTTTACTTTAAACCAACCGGTTGACTGTGGCGTGTATGCTTTTCAATGACTCACTCTCATTTCGGAGGCAAAAATTTTTGTTCAGAGGACATTCATGAATCACATCAACAGTAGAGAGGGATGGAGTGAGTTTGTGTAATGAGGAAATGCACGAAAATTGAGATGAGCCCAATCTGAATTGAATTTTTGAAACCGAAAGAATTCTTAGAACCCACCCCAGATCTAATAAGGCGAGATGAAGATCGTGGGTTCGTATACCACCTCTATCAATTTCTCATTTCAAGTTACCTGCTCACAAGCACAATTTTCACCTTTTGGGTGTGCTGCCCTTAGCCCGATGGAAAGAGAAAAAGTTTTAGCATTCACATTCATAGGTTGTTGGAAGCCACAGCAATAAATTTCAGTAACTTCACTACGCACTCGACGACCACTCCCCAAACTTTGCTTCCAAATCAAAGAAATTTAAATTATAAATGAAAAATGGTTTCTTGGAAACGCAGCCCCAGCTCGAACTGCGTTCTTGAAACTCGAAATTCAAAGAAATTGCGGACGTAATTTTTGGATGTCCTCTTACAATAAACAATAGGTTGGGCAAAACAAATGAACGGATACGATAAAAGGCGTTAAGTGATCGTTGGGTGTGTGTGTTATGCTTCAATTAGCTCTCTTATCAATATTCAACATTGTAAAGTACACAGAAAATGAATTAATTTACTGTGGAGACGAACACATACGCCAAGAATATTAAAATTTTCAACGTTCGAGTGTCAATTCACTTTGAAACTTCAACATTTTCACTGACTCAACCACTTGTACCATCTGTTTTTGTCAATATAAAAGTCATCAAACAGAAGGTACGTGCAAACTGGGTCAGAACGACAGTTTCATCATTTACAATCAATTTTCAACTCACCAATTGTTCGGATGCATTTCCATTGATTTCCCGATTCACCATCAGTACTCGTCCCGAAACGTTCAGCACAATGGTTTCCGGTTGCAGAATGTTACCTTCAAACAAACAGCCAATCAAAACACTCAGTCCAACATACAGCCCGTTATAGAGACGTTACCTTGACTCGCTCTGGATCCACTCTCATTTTTCAAGTTTGTCATAGTAACGGAAATAATGCAAGCCGGATGAATGCACAGTCCACGGATATCGTAAATGTGAAGCTTCACCAGGTCAACATTTTGTGCATCGTATTTCGTCAATCCAAATATCGTCACGAATCCATCTGCAGTGAAGACGACCTGATGAGGAAGATGTGAAGGTTAAGACTCAATGAATTGTACATCGATGATAGTCACTGTACCAATTGATCCTTAAACAAATTGATGAGCATAACCGGTGCACCCATCAGAACAACTCTCGCAAAACGATTGTCCAGTTTGCATTCTTTCGGATACAAGCGCAACTCATCGCTCTGCTGTATCAGGCTGTAACATCCCATTATGACAAAATCATCCCACCACAATATTCCGCCGGTCACAATGAAATCTTTCTCTTGCGTCTCGTTGCCGAATAATTTCCACTTTCGCAATGCCATCGAATACATTGCCAGACCGGTTCGACCGGCGACAGCAACATTCATTCCGCTAGCATCGATTGCACTATACTGTGAACGATTTGAAGGAACAAAAAATTTATTTCTGGAAGGGGAACAGAGGGATGGGTCATGTACTCACCCTAATCGGCCAATTTGTTGCTAAATAGGCGATAGGAAGTTGCAAGACTATCCAGTGCTTACTTTCTGATAGCATGCTGGTGACTTGAAGTGAATCACTAACCTCATAATCGCCGAGAGACGACAGTGGATCTGGGAAAGATTTATGAAATGGGTGAAATTGGCGATCAGATCTTGTTAAACGTTCCTCGAAAGGAACGACCCCTTCGAAGTTAAACTGCTTTGACAACGACAGCAACAACTTTGAGAAAGCCGTCTCTCCACAAAGTTGTCTTCGTGTTCTATCGTCTCTGATTCACTTTCTGCTTACCTTCATTAGCCACTGAAACATAGTCCCCGGACATGTAAGTGTTGGTACGAATGTTGTACGACTGTGAGAACATATTTCCCTGAGTGTTTGCCGAATAGAACGACGGATCGTTGCCATCGATGCAATTGTGATAAATCTTCTGCAAACTGTCACCCTGATTGATGTACAGCTTATCGTCGCCTTGCAGGAATAAATGCGAATGGGAGCTCTGAAATGACGTACACGTCGCATAGAACACAAAAATCAAAATATTTTCCGAAAAATTCCATCACCATACCATGCACGGATTAACAGCAAAACTGCTTTTGACAAAGTCTAACTGCACCAACGTCGACTTGATTTTGTACTGCTCATTGGAGCCCTCACTTTTGTCCGATGCATTCGAATACGAATGCGTCAACACCGGTTTCTGATGCTTTGTCGCCTCATTCTCCGGACTCCGATTCGGCGGCGTTTTCGCATGATCCTTCGGATAGACTTTTTGCTGACGCAACATGAGCAGCTGATAGCCCTCCGTTGACCAGTCCATGCATTGTATGTCGAACGGGTTTTTATTGCTCAAATCAACATGCAGTCCATAGTCCCAGCCTAGGGAACACATCAACATTGTGCCGAATGTGCTCCACAACGATATGCCGCCCTTGCTCCATGCAACGGCAACAGCACAACCATCCGGAGTCCATTTCATTTCTCTGACATAGCCGGGCGATCCGGGAAAGTCTTTGGCACTTAGAATCATTTTGTGGGAAATTTCCAAACCACCCGTCACATCGTCAATGGTGTACACTGCCGCTTGAGCACTGGATTGGATAAGTTTTGTGAATTAGAAGATTGAAATTCAATCGGGAAAGGGAAGAAACTAACTTCTTGCGACCGAACGCTATGAGGCGATATTTGTGGTTGATACAACCACATGTTGCATCATCCAGATTTTGAGCCCAGATTCCTTGCACTTGCTGCGAAAGTCAATCATTCGATTTTTGGTTAATTTAATTTGAGAGGTTCGGTTCAAAATTGAGATCTTACATTTGGGTCAAATTTCAAATTGCTGGCAGTCAAATAAGCCGCCCGGCCATCGTTCAACGTGATCGAAAATCCGCCAATTAATGGCGAATAATCCATTGACGTGATGTAGGTGTTGTCTTCCGTTATCGGAACGGCTACAATTAAACAACAAAAATTTTCTCCTTACGGTCCATGGACGACAAAAGAATCACAAACGGCGTGTTACCATAGCTGACTTGTTGATTGATGCTAAATGGAATGCGTTTTAGATCCAACGAGAAATCCCTTTCTTCCACCCCATCCCAGCGTATGCGAAGCACTTTCCCACTTTTCGTAGCGACCATCATCTGTGACACACTGATGCAAGAGATACAAGTCACCGGCACATACAACGGAATCTCGAACGTCTGGAAAATGTCGTAAATTTAAACCGTCGTGTCTCTTCAATCAGACGACATCTAGACGTACCAAATTCAGCATCAGCGCTGGAATTGCCTCCTTCACAAAAAGTTCAGCGCTGTCGCGTCGTAGATTGTGGAACGGTGGATCGATTTGATTGTAGATCCCTTTCGAACTATCCAAAACACTCAACGAATACAGCAATAGCGTTCCGTCGGTTGTCTGTAATCAAGGTATTCGGTTGATTTTTCAGTCATCATTCTACCGATTAAACGTGAAGAATTTACCACAACCACCAGCATGTTTGAGTCTGGTTTCCATTCCACCAAAACGTTCGTGCCGCTTTTCTCTAACGACTTTTGCGTTCGTCTGTTTGATACAATCGGCACACAAGGCTAAACGTTAAGCAATTTCGAACGGTTTAATTACATTAGAAGAAACGACATTCCTTATCAGTAGATATAAAATGTTAGATGTAACTCACTTTGGTGAACCAAATAGAAATGGAATCGTCAGTCAATACAGTAAACAAAATTTTGACACGATCACAACAAATTTTGCGTATTATTTGGTCACCCAGGCTGAGGGTGTCCAGAATTTTAGGCCAACCTATCGGAAAGTACATGGTGCGATATTTTTATTTAATTTAATTTACAGTCAAATTGGCATATTTTCAGTTTATTTAGACAAAACACAGCACAAAAACATCCAAATACATTTACATTGACAGGAGTGTCAAAATATTATAAAGTATTCGATCATCGCATCATTCTTTGGATTGGCTATGCTGGCATTTATGCGATGTTTTGCAGGCGGGTAAATTTGAAAAGAAAATTTGGTTTGTGATAAAGTAATTTTTGGACTTGCATCGATAGCTTAGTCATTCACGTCGATCATGTTATGCGTTTCCACCTAACCTTCTTAATCTAGGGAGTGAATTCTCGAAAACTTCGAACAGTCGGGATTCAAGTGATCACCGATCCACAAGTTTCACAGGATGAAACCAATGAAAATAGATGGACAGGTATGGCAATACAGATTTGGCTTTTTATATGCTTGAACGGACTCATTCTTAAAATTTATGAAGAATTTCTTGACAAAAATGAGAACGTTCGATGTGAAAAAGTAAAATCCCATGCTAAATCTACATGTCCTCCGGCTAGAAAAAATTTTCACGTATGACTGTACCTCTCTAATCTACTTTCATTGGATGAAACGGCGATTCGTTTGGGTTGTTACTCATCAGGATCGGTGATACCTTGAATCTCGATTTCATATAAGCTGCCCGAAGTTTCTGCGAATTCACTCTTAAACGTTCTCACACCCGTATGAAATCCGAGGTTCTAGTGCTTCAACGCTTACGTTAAAATGACAAGGCTGTGTTTTTGTTTTCATAGTCCAGTTTCTAAACATCAAACTTAGTACGGAAACGGAACTTTCATCATCGCAATGATAGTTTTGCGAAGAGTTTAAAACGTTTAAAAGTAATGATCCAAAGATGCAGTGTTGCGGGCTAGTTTCAAAATACTGGTACTTTCCGTACAAGTGCCAAAAGGCATAAATGAAAATTCATTTCGTCACTAGTGGCAAAAAGGAGAATGAAGAAAACAGCACAAGAAAGACCCTCGATAGTCACCCAAACGGCACATGAAAACATCCACTTTTCGCAGCGCCGTTGCAGGTCATTGACCTTTTTACATTCTCTGCGATGTTTAGTGCAATGTTTTCTACGCTTTCTTAGTGCTATCTATTATGCTAAGACTAGACATCTACTTCAATTTACTTGTCTTAGACACTACGGCTCCTTGTCTCACTTGCTCTTGCTAGTTTTTTTTTGTTTTTGTTAGAAAATTGTAAGTTCGAGATCGCGTAAGTGTGAAGGGAATATATAAATCAGTGAATTTAATCATAAAAGTGAACTTCGTTTCCAGGTCAGGATTCTATTTTAGAAAAAATAGAAAATCCTGCACTATACTTTGATAAGACATTGGATAGCTCATTCAAGGAAAATGCTGCATCGTCAATTATCGTTACCTCATCTGCAGCAACCAAAACCAAAAACCCAATCGCTGGGAAAAAGCCAAACTGTTGTGACGTCATACACGACCAAAGCAGCGAAACCAATGTTGATCGTTGAAAGTAGTGAAAGTGGTGAAAGTGACGAGAACCACATTTATCCGCCGTCGTTGCCAACGAATGGTTTGAAGGATGACGATATCAACAAATTTGCTCCGTTCCTCACACACTTCTCCAAACGGCTGTCCAATCTGCGACCGGATTCATTGCATCTAGCAACATTCCTCCCGGATCGGACGTCTGACTTGAAACCTAAATTCGACCGGAAAAGTGCTGATGCCGATCTCAGGCACGATCGTGACGATGAAATATGGACATTGTTTTCAAATTTCGCTACTGCATTCGGACGGAAATTTGGTACTACCATTTTGGCTGTTAGTTTGTTCATGAATGTTGTACTCGTCTATGCATTTTGTGTTATGGCAATGTCATAGAGGACAATTGTTCTAATTCCAAATGGGGAAGTTCATTTGCTCGTTTCTCATATTTTGTTATATTATTCATACGGCACTTGGAATGCCCCCTTTTCACTGTAAAATTTTCTAAATACAAAGTTGTTACTTCGTCAGTCAATAAACGGATTATATTATCATAAGCAAGTGTTGGTAACTGAGTTCTGCGATTTATGTTCAGCACGATAGCTTGCTATAACACATATTTTACGGTGTTCATATTAGTTCGGTATCTAACATTGTGTCAACGGACCATGCTGCTGCGTATCTAGATTTCACATACCAGTACCCTACACTAATAAAAAGCTCTAAATTTTCATACAAATAAGATACTCTGAACTCTTGCCATGTCACTGTTGAATGCAACTGCATAATGCGTCGTCTGTACAGAAAAATGAGCTTTTATGGAGAGCTGTAAATAAAGAGGACGAATTACTCGAAGATTCAATGATACGCTTATTTTGAGATTATGAAATCATGTCCAAATGCAAGCAAGTAGGCTATAATAATTCGAGTAGGGTGTACATTCAAGAAGGCGACTTACATTTTTCTCACGCTAAAATTTCGTAACCTGTCACAGTCAAGTATCAACATGAACGGGTTCTTTCAAGTTGAAAGTTTCAACCGAGGCATATGTGAAGAGAATAGCTATTGTTACGCAGTACGACGCAAAATTGACTTATTTTTTCAACACCCTAAAATGTACCAGTGGGCGTTTGCAACCGCCTCAAATTCAAGTATGTGCAAGGTGGCCTGCAGCTATCATATCGATGATATTTTTGATCAAAGGACTATCTTAAAACGTGATAAAACCAAAGATACAGGGCCGTAATTTCGGAATGTTTACGTGAGCGGATGTAAAGCTCGGAACAGGTCAGGCTTTACCTGATTCAAGTAATTTTGACATGACCTTAATTTACCTGAATCCTGAATTTAATGATCAGCCCATAACTGACCTGAAACGTGTTATTTATAGCTGAGGAAAATTTCAAGTATACCTGTGTCTTGATCTAAGAGTTTTCAGAAATTCAGGTTCAGGTCAGGTTTGTCTTAATAAAATTACCTGACCTGACTTGAATTTACAGGTCTCAAAGTCATTCTTTGACCAATTTCGACCAATTCCGATACGTTTGGAAGTTAAAACGAATTCACGCCGAAAGTCCGCTCGAAGTTTAAAAACGCAGCGTTGTATGACCCAAGGTTGTTTACAACAGGTTAAGACACCCAGGAAGGCAGGTGGCACACGAAATCTACTAGTTCAGTGGATTTTCG
>JANTFA010201186.1:0-17408 GCA_026413405.1 Phytosciara flavipes
AAATTTTCACGAATTTTCTTTAAAAAGTTTTCGAGAAAATTTGCGAAAATTTTAGAAAATTCAGGAAAATCAAGAAAATTCGAAAAAACATTTTCTAAAATATAGGCAGTGGTCAGCACTGTCGCCATTTTGGATTTTTGTGTTTTTTCCCTAAACTTCCACCAAATTTCTTTAAAATATTTTTTTGTTTAAATGGTAATAGAAGCCCTCATGTGGTAGAATTGTTTTCAGTGACCTAACAAAATGGCCACCAGGCATTATTTTGGGAATAAGAGTTTCTCGCCCATATTTAGAGTAAATTTCACTTCATTTTGGTGGATGAATTTAAAAGAAATTGTTTAAATATTCAGTGTTGCAGAGCAGTTTTAAGATGTATGCCTTTTATGGACACCTAGTTATATGCCGCGAACTACTTGTACGGGCGCCCTTATGTTTTTGTATTGAGACACTAATGGAAAGAGCTAAAGTTTTCGAGATAATCGCCGTTGAAGTTAGCGATTTTCGTGGTCATCAGTTCTTCTTCGTTACAAGTGATTTTGTAAATATTCCCCAAATAGGTACAGATCAAATTGAGCTGAAAGCAGAACATTCCGTATCCACACTGTTACGTTTCTGTTAAGTTCTATAATTTGAGGCTGAGTCATTTTCAAGTAGAAAATCTGATGAAATAACTCTGCCCATATTTTATATTGAAGAACAAATTCTAGAATCCTAAGAACCTGTAGCAATTCTTGATATCGTATCAAATGAAAATTAATCAGAATCTGTAGCCTTCAACCTAATAAATTACTAAAAATTGTTTTGAAAACCTAAACATATTTATTAAAAAATTAATCATTTTTACCAAAGAAAAATACCTGAGAACCTGAGGTTGAAATAAAACGATCCTTATTGACCTGAAATACCAACCAGTCAGAATTAACATATGTAGAAATTTGTAAATAAACAAAAATAATAAAAACAGCTCAGTCATGTGCCTGATGTTATTCGTTCCTTAAAATGTATATAATAAGCCATTGAGCCATACTTAATGCCAGCAATTTGATTTATATTCATATATCAAAATGGGTTTTTTTTTTGGTTTTGTTTTCGGGGGATTCAGTCGTACTTTTTGAACATTTTTATTCACAGGCATCTTTTTCTTTGGCCGTATTTTGAGAACATTAAGGTTAATATAATTTACAATCTATGATCTAGGAAGAGATAAGCAACTTTTTTGTGTGTGTACTGTGTAATATAACGAAACCGCCTTATAATAATTTATGAACGATGAGGATGCATTAACTATCCTATAGGAAATTGTTCGTTTTCCTTTGACGCACAATATACATTTTCAGCATGAATAAAAGAGGCTCATGGAAGTTCCGTGGAACCATTTAAATCGTTGAATTTTATTTAAAAAAGACGTCCATGACAAAAATAATTTGGGATTCGGCAATGAAAGTAGATACAAGGTATGACCAATCATTTGAATTTGTATGGGCTGGAGGGCATACAGAGTTTACAAGCGACTTTCCATTTTCGCATGGAATGCCCTCTTTCTTGTATGAAATTTCATCATAAATTTGAAGGATGAAGTTCGTTCTAGGCTACAATGACGCAAAATCTGTGTGTCCTGTGTGGCCTGTTGTACGACTTGACCATTACCTTGCATCTACTTCCATTGTGAATCAGGACACATTGTGTGAAATTGCAAAAATTGTAATTTTAAAGTGCAAAGAAGTGGCTTGGTTGAAGACATAAGGACCTAATGCAATATAAGGGTACTTTCAATTCAACTCAAACGGCATTAAAAGAAAGAAATGTTAACAAGGCATTTAGCACACGCTCTACAACTTTGATCTAATCAAGAGTACTGTCGGAGAAATTAATTTTTGTATATGAATTTTAGGTTCTTTTAGTTTTAGATCCTACACCTTCCTGATTCCACGCATACAATTCATCTTATCAACAGTTACGATTTCTGATTTCATGCCATTGGCACATTGAATACTCATTTCCAAACCTTTCAGAAACTGCAGACGTACTGTGATATCTTCGTTAAATCTAATACTTCTTTTTTTTTTCAAAGCGTTTCGTTCTGTGTTTCATACGAGATCTACTACTTCGTTTGCTGTAATATGAAATTTTCTATAAAATTAATGGTACGTTGAGGTAATACCTTATTTTGGTCATTGCTTCCGATAACAGATCACGTTGACATTTCCGAGGAATTGCTGGAACGATTCAATTTCTTTAGCACGATGAACCTGATGAGTCTTCAGGACCTTGTTTTGGAATACTTCAATCCTTGTCTTGTGAGAAGCTGCGCACTTTGTTCATATATGAGCAGCGTAGGTGTAAGTTGGTCTGAATATCGATTTGAAAAGCAGCGGCTCGTTGCCAATTGAGAGCCGAGATCTTCTGTTGATAATTGGACATAGCACATGGAACACTTTGTACAATGAGGATAACTAATCCATATGTATAAGAAGGTGTATAGTGATGACGTTAGGAAACTATAATCGCTCAGTGACTTTCCTTGCTCTCGAAGGCTCTTACTTTATCAAGATTTACAACTGAGAAGCATTTTCAATTCTGAAGAATTTGTTACTGTCGAGCACTCATCATTATTAGAAAACGAGGAATATCTTAATTTAGCTCGAGGCGTCGAGCCCTCGTGGAAGTTGCTAGAAAAGCCAAGACTACAGCAGCTATTGTTTTTTTTTATTTCATTTATTTCCGGATATAAATTCATTAAGGTTAACAAAAAAAGTCTGCGTAGCTCCAGCATGATTTAATCAATTCAAAGGAGCTACGAAGGAGCTATTGTTTTTTGTAAACAGTTCCCGTGTGGTTGCTAGAAAGTTGTGTATTTCAACATCTTGATGTGTTATTTGGGGATTATCTTTACCCATTGACTGTAGTCATCAAGGGTCTATACCAGAAAATCTCTGTTACAACCACCTCATCATACTCAGACTCAAGTTGTATTACGAATTGAAAAATTATTTTCAGTCAAGGGACTCGACCCACCCAAAAGGTGGGACCTAGTTTAATTAAGTAGATTTGTACGAAATTAGGTTTCGTTCAATTAACAAATTTCTTTCATGTCGACGTTTTCACTCATTAAACAAATTACAAAGAAAGACGAAAATTATGTACGGAAATAGCTGAGCTGATCGTGTTCCATAATACTCCACAGAAAAAAAAACGCTCTAATTTAATGTAATTTCAGTTTCGAGAAAGATCTTGATTTGACGTTCAACCAAAAATCTATATCAAAAACTAAAAATTTGATTTTAATAAGATGATTGCGCTAGATTAACTCGTTTTCCTTATTATTCAATTTTCCATATTTTTTTCGAAACCGAAACGAAAACAACATTTTTTTGTTTGTAGCCTAATGAACCCAGAAACCTGAAACGCGATTAACTCATATCTTTTGCCTATTCGAAAAAAAAACAAAATAAACGAAAGAAGAGTTGGAGATGGTCTATGTCAATTCTGTTATTCACTAAAAATCGGTTCCATTGAAGTGTATGAAAATTATAGGGTCAACGGATATTTGAAGGGTTCTCGACATAACAACTCTTTGTTCTAAAATTGTTGTAACATTTGAAAGCCGAGAATACAAGAGAGAGAGAGAATACAAGCCGAGAAAGTTTTCGTTCTGTGAGCAAACCTGATTACGTAAAACATTCAGAAACCCACTATTAATTGGCTGGTCTTCTTCATCATATCTTCCCAAAATATAAAGATATTTAGTCTACGTTCTTATGTACAAATGTCTAAGATACATAACGTAAAAAGTCGAAATAAAAATGAAAAAAAAAGAATATTAAAACGCACAGCGCACCAGGCGTATATTCCACACAATAAAACGCATTGGAATAAATTTTGTTTTTTAACGTTGATTGCTGTATCGTATCCAAGACAAAATATATATCAACGAAAATACCAAAAGGTTTTAAATATAACCAAACTCTAAATGAGTTCTTATGACTTTATAATGGTAATTAAAGGCCTGAAATGGTTTTTTATTTTCATTTTCCATTTTTTTTTTCATTTTGTGAAGAGATTTCTTTTCTTGTTGCTGCTTTTCTGATTCGATTATGGTCTTAATGTATTTTAAGATTACGTTTAGAAAAAGAAGATGAAGAATTCAAAATGGTGGTGTGATGGTTTCGGGTTTATTATGGCTTTTATTTTTTGGTATATATTCTTGAATGATCATTAGAATTGTCTACGGAACTTGTTTGATATAAATATTTATGGATGACGTTCAACTATTCGAAAATTATACAAAGTCCCACGAAAACACATTATCACAACACAGACTGCAGTTAGAATTTCGAGGCGTGGTCCATTCAGTTATTTATCTAATAAATGGAAATTTCCATTAATTGTAGCCTTTCTGAGGGCATATTAAGACCTTACTTAAGAGATTTCGATAAAATTTTTCAGTTATCTTAATTGCTGGAAAATGGAACTTGGATAAAATCGTAAGAACTGGGAAGGAGGATTGTACGTAACTTTGACTGATGATGGAACAACAAATGGCAAATTCCACGACCTTGTCCCGTGACTAACAAACTGGGTCTTGAAATGGCTTGAAATCCAACATAGTTCATTATACGTTACGACACCACAGTATTAAATTACTTACGTAATAGCACATTACGTCTTTGCTTCCAAGTTGTTGTATTGATGAATGGGGGTCGAGAGAGCATCAGAAGCCGAGGGAAAGGAGTGTATTCCCGCTCATCAAAACGACAACTTAAAAGCAGTAACGTACTGCGCTTTACGTGCTTTTCCTTGCTAAGTGCAAAAATGAACCCCAAAAAAATGAATCTACCGAGCAGAAGCACTTGTCTGAGCATTTCGTTTTTACGTAATGTCGTGATACCGGTGTTGAACAGTAAAGACAAGGAAGACAAGACAGAAATTATGTAAATGTGTGTGGATGATTACTGAAGACAATAGATCCAATGCCCAGCCCATACTCGAAAGTACCGTTCAAGATGACTTACACGAAATTACTTAAATACGAAATTCCCATTTACGTACGTACTTTCACTGTGAGGATTTCAAATAAGGTCAATTCCTTGGAACCTAAGGTATGACAAAATATGTGGGATTTGCGACTTCAGAGAATCTACCACCCCTGGTCAAAGTTACATATTTGTAGACGTTTTTCCGGTTCTAAAATTCACGCAGTATGAAGTAATGCAGTGTTTCAGCGCACTTATGGCGACGTGAGTCGTATGGAAGTAAGACTAATAAATATCTAGATAGACTGGTAGTTTCGAACAAAAATACGTAAATGTTGTGATGGTCTTACGTAATGTTTTATTGTGTATGTGAGTAGGGCAAATGAGTAGAGCATGACAGTGTCACAAAGTGGCGGAGTTTTTTTTTTATTTGTCACAATTGCAACAAATTTACAGGAAAATCATGCTTCACTTCTTGATAGACACACAACCTTCAATGAGTCGATTTTAAACAGCTGGTTGTGAGATTCGAGGGAGAAACCACTGATTAACTGATAAACAAGGTTAATCAGAGTAAGCAACATAATTACTATGAGAACGCATGGTAAACCGGTGATTATCCATGATTCCATGATTTCACGGTTATTCGCAGTTTTGCGACGATTGAATCGATTAGGCACTGGTTAATCACTGAAAAGTTATCATGTTAATCTGAAAGTGATTTCTCCCCCCGCAAAATTGTTCTTTAAATTCTTTTAGCGAAAAATTTGGAATTATTTTTCAATTTTCTACTTCTTCTTTAATGTGACAGGAATGTCGAACGTTTCAGTGTGTTGGTAATGTGTCGTACTAAAGTGTACTGAAGATGCTGCCATCATATTGAGTCGTACGAAGTACCAGTCTGTAACTAGTTACTCTTTATGTATGGAATAGCTCAGAAAAGTGTCTTATGAAAGCACAAAACATTTTGTAAGCAAACGAAAGATTTTGTACTGACGATGCACTATCAAGCAGCGAAGCAACGAATCTATTAAGTCAAATAGAGGGCTGAAACCATAACAAATAATCAAAAACAATCAAATAGTGCTATTCTGTTTCATATAAACGTAAACAACAAACGAAAAAGAATAGCTTCCTCTATATGATTCTGGCACTCTATTTAACTTACCAGATTGGTTCCTTCGCTGCTTGATAGTACCTTGAAACCGATTGAAAATGTTCAGAACATCAGAAGTAGTAGATTTGATAATTTGAAAGTGTAACGCCAGAAAATAGTAAAAACGTTCAAATCTTACCATGTCCATTGACATCGCAGCCACGGGCGACGATGACTCTGAAATCTATTAAAGCTGAAGTGATATTTTAATCGAAAAAAAACGTTTTTTTGCGTTCTGAGGCGTCTCGCATGCAGTTTTCAGTTTTTAAAATTGATTCGTCGAATAATAAGATACACACAGAAAGCCATAACGAATTCACTCCAATATTTTATAATAAACCTGTTATGTTCACTCTACATATAGAATACACGTACAGGGGTACACAGCCAACGTATATTCCCGTGTCTACTTCACATAATATTTATATGAATGTGCATTTTAAACATGGGCTTTAATCGTATTATATTGATTTGGAATTTCATTTTAATTGGTTTTCTCGAATGTTAATTATTTTTATTTTTCAGATTCAAGTTTGATCTTCATTTTATATTTCATTTAGAGTCGTCGTTTTTTTTCTGTTGTTGTACTCTTCATTTTCCTTATAGTCTGGAACTGGAAAATAATAAAATATGAAGATGTAAAAATGTCGATTCGGTTCGTCGTCGTTTTTTGTTTTGTTGTTTCACTGGTATTGTGGTGGAGATTGTTCGACATTTATTTACAAAAAGCGAACCACAACAACAACACAAATTAAGTGTATTCTTGCATACCGTCCAATAAAATGGAGTGGTTTTTTGTGTTGTTGGTGGCAATAAAAATTCGATTTAATGTGCATAAATTATGAAAAATTATTGCATTCAGGCATGGATAATGCTTATGATTTTCAATTAAATTTCATCTTTGGCTCTCGTTTTGCCGTTTTGGAAACATGAAAGCTAAATAGCTTTTTAGCAACGGTAATTTGTTGGTAATTGATTGCAATTCATGACACTGAACTTTAAGTGATGCGCAAAATGGTCTAATTAAGTGGTCGTTGCGAGAGTAGGCCGTTTTCAGGCGGAAAGAATGTTTTTTATCGTTTTTCAGAAAGCGTATGGGACAAAATTTTATGGATTTTATGGACCGAAACAATGAAATCGTAAATATAAGTTTGCATGTGTTTGTTTGAGAGGTGATTACAACAAATGAATAAAAATCTGATACGACCTCGCATAAGATTAGTTGGCGTATAACGAGAAAGAGTACAAGCGAGTAACACAAACTGACTTTGTCCTTAACAAGAAACACAAGTGTTTCGGTCCATGTGCTGTTTTTCAGTCATGTATCAATCCACGACCTTGTCCCGTGACTAACAAAGTTTAAACCAAAGTGTATCGAAATCCATTGATCAATTCTAAGAGCCTGTTTGATTCATTCGAAAGGGCACCACTAGTATAGCAGATAAGGTTCCATGAAGGTTCAACTAAGAAAAGTCTCACCGATTTCGAGCTATTGCCAGACCCAGTTTGTTAGTCACGGGACAAGGTCGTGGAATTTTCCATATTTCCCTGTACTAAAAAAGGCTTTTTCAAATAATTTTTGCATCGTGGTTCCGCCTTGTAAAGTTTCTTTGCACAACGTTAATGTTATGTCATTTCATGAACGAACCATGGTTTGTTATTGACAGCATCGTCAAAACAGATGAGCTTTAAATATTGATTTCTAAGATCACCTTTGTGAATGTTTTTCACTTGGGGACTGGCTTCAGTTTTTATTTGAGATTATTTACTGTCTTCCGTTTGCGTTCGGCCGTGAACTACGACCATTTTCAAACTAGAATACAATAAATTTTCGAAAGAAAACTTAACAGAAACTCCTTTCAGAAACGGCAGACGCATCACTGCTACTTTTGTTGAATCTGGTACTTCGTTTGTTTAAAGTGTTTTGTGTTTCATTCTACTACTTCATTTATTGTAACGTAAGTTTGTCTATATATAGAATGCTACGTGCAGATAATCACTTATTTTGGTCATCGTTGTCGATAGCAGATGACTACCCAGATGACTATTTCGAGATAAATGAGGCCTTTTTTGATTGTTTTCGCGAAAAGGTGCCAGGATTTGTTTTTCCTCAAAATTTTTACCACTTTTTTAACATTACAAAGTTTGTAAAAAAGTCTTGCAACTTAAAATCGGATAATTTTTACACGAATTACGATTTCACAAAGTCAAAGGAAGATAAAAAAAGCCTGAAGGCAAGCAGGGTTTCTGATCTCTCTACTTATGGTCTACTCACTCTGATGCCCGTGCCACACAATATCAGTGATGTACACACCAAATTCGATTTTCCATATGATTTGACAGATGAAATGTCAAAGAAATATGAGAAATCGCGAAATTTATGAAATATTGGCTATATTGTGTGTACGTTTGTGTATTATTGAGGCACGGGCATGAGTGAATTAAACACAGTCGACGGAAATGTTTCTCCCCTTGATTTAGTGACGGTTTAAGGGCTCATCCATAAATCCCGTCCTCTATAAAGAGGAAGAGGGGAACGATCGAAGTGTGACTCGCATGTTATAGGTGTAGGAAATGTGTAGACAAGAGGGGAGTGGGTCCGAAAATATTTTCAAAATGAGGATTTATGAATGGTCCTTAAGAACTCTAGTGAAATGAACACCAGCTTCTACATGTTGGAGAGTCTCTCTAGTTGATATAATTTGTTAAACTTGCAAAGATAAACCGACTTTTCATAAAAATAAAGTGACGACAAGAGTATCCAAACGAGATACAGTCACATCAATCCCAACATATCAACATTTCAAAAAGTACATGCAACAATTTAACAAGTACACAACATAATGTAAGTAGCGTAATATCGTACTAATGATGCTGGTAATATGAATCGATAAATTGTATATTTTACCAAAACAGATAAACTTCATAATGACATCGTACATTCATATACCAGTTGTACAGCTCTGTTCAGTCTTAACCGTATTATAAACATGAACTTTAAAGAGATTGTTTAACACTCAGTTAAAATGGCTGGACTGGTGTGACTGAGGTGATTACTGTAATTATATGTCACAATTACTATTATAAACGCTACGGATTGAGCAAATAAACATTAAGTAGTAGATTGATTACAATTAAAACCGCTGACTGGAATGTATAACCTGAAATGAAACTGAATTGTCAATTTAATGGACTTATTTGATGGAGGCAAAATATCTCAACTATGCCTATGCGCAGTGAGAGTGGTGATTGCAATGAAATAATGATCTAAAATACCGTGAAAATGATAGACAGTGAGTGCTGTAGTTTCTCAAGACAATTTGTCAATTATACAATTGAGAAATGTTACGAGTAGAGTCAATTATTACAAGTGGTTTGCTTTCAACCGAACTGGACTACCCATATTACGGGTCAACATGATCCAGTTTGGCACTTCTTCTTTTTCAGCCTATATGAACATCAAACGTTTTTGTAAGACACAGTCCATTTGTATCCACTGCTCTCTTCGATTTTCTTCCATTTTGAACGATCTATTGCTAATTGTTCTCAGTTTTCTTTTGAGTTCTTTTCTTTTAGAAATTCTCTCTGGTGGTCTGCCTCTAAATCTTGTGTATGCAATCCTGCAATGTGTCCCGCCCAAATCCAATAAATAGACTAAATGGTATTCTTTTCATCACATCAACGACTTTGGTTTTCTGTGAAACCCATTGATTTGTCTGAGCGTCATTCCAAGCACACACTTCGTTCTCTCCGTGCTCTTTGCGTCATGCTGAATTTATTTTCAGATCCTTTTGTTAAGGTTAACATTTCAGCTTCTTACGCTAGTAGTCGAAGGACACATGTGTCAAACATTTTACGTTTCAGACTGATATCCATCTTGCCTTTGAAAATAAGTCTGAGTTTCCCAAACGCTGCCCATCCAATACCAATTCCACGCTTGACTTCTGCAGTTTGGTTATGTCTAGACCCAATTTCAGTTTATGGCCGAGATTCACATTAACTGTTCGACTCGTTCGATGAAAGTGTCACCAATTTACATGGCTTTGTTTTCGGTAATTTTTGTCATCACTTTGGTCTTCGAAGTTCATATTGAGACCGACTTTGCTTGACCCTCCGCTTAACTGTTCTAAAATGATCTGAGCTTGGTATAGATTAGCTGTCATAGCTGTTGGTCGGCCCAGCTGTGCTTCGGTCTTCCCATTTTACTCACTTCAGGGATGTCTATCGAAAGATCTTTTCTCCTTTGTGTATTACTAAATGACAGGAACATGGGCTCAGTCTTTGATTTACTGACCCTGAAAGTCAAAACGGCTAGAAAATCAGGAATGTTTTTGCAAACACTAAAGGCTCATCCATAGATCCCGTCCTCTTTGAAGGGGGGAGGGGGTGCGATGAAAGTGTGACTTACGTGCTATAAGGTATGGATGGTCCCTAATCGTAGCCAAAAATAATTTCTTGAATCTTCTCTTATTCGTCTAATGAGATTGATATCGACCATGTTTCCACTGAATGAAACGCTTTTTTGAAGTGGAGGAATATCAAAACTATCAAGCTTGACACTGTCGTGCGTGAATTGATGATGAAGTAAAAAATAGCTTTGACCAAACGAAGTAAAAGACTCGATAATTTGCACTACCGTCTGTGAAATTTGGTTAATTGGCCAGGAAGTGAAGAACAGTACGCAACACCATAGAGTATTTCGATGCGAGTCTTAGTAGCTTTGGCAATGGGCATTTCATTTTATTACAAATTGTCATTTTTATAAACAAACCCCGACTATTTCCGTAAGTACCTATTGACATCTCAAGACAATTCCAAAATTGCTAGGAATGGATACGCAAAATTCAACTCATGACAAAGATTCTTGTATGAGCCATCATTCTATGCAAAATTTATACAAAATGCGATTGAATAACTTACTATGTGACGGAACGATTGTCCTGGAAAATGGAAACAAAATTAACGTGCACAGGCCGATACTGTGCGCATGCAGTGACTATTTCAAGTAATGCAACAATTTTGAACTTTACTGAACGTCGTCATAACGATACACTAACACTAAACTGCTTAGTTCAGCATTTAATTCCGTGTTCAGCGGCACACCGACAAATATAAGAATTAGCGGAATCGGCGATCATGTGATGGCTAAAATAATCGATTACGCATACCTTAGATCATGTGACCTGACCGAAGAGAATGTGTTCGAAATTCTGGTTGTCGCTGACTACTTAGCCCTGAAAAGCTTGATGAACTATTGCATCCAGTGGATCATCGAGCATTTGAGACCCGAAAACTGTGTCAATATCATGCGATTCGCGTTGTAAGTGACTTGGAAATCTTTTCTTGAGGAAATGAGTGGAAAATTTCTGAAGATTTTCAGCGCAAGAGGCCTAACGAAAGATTTGCATGCCAAAGCTAAACTTTATGTTCTGCGAAATTTTGAAGAAGTAGTTGCCAAAAGCGATGAATTGCTGGACATTTCTATCGATGAATTGTATCAAATCATGAACAATGATCTGCTGAACATTAAAGACGAAGCACTGGCCTGGGAAGGAATATTGCGTTGGATTAAATACGATGCAGACAATCGAATGAAACATGTACCATTACTGTTGACTACTGTGCGATTGGGTATTTTACAGTTCCAGGTGAGCGCATTTGTACGGAAAATTCAAACCAAAGTCCTTGATCACACCTTTCCAGTATTTTATGGAAAATGTCAAAAATCACGTCTACGTAAAGCACAACAAAGAGGCTCATCCAATCATATACGAAGTCCTCAGCTTTTTGGAAGACATGAATTCAGTGTCAATGAGAGAATATCAGGTATTAAACTTGTCCTTTAAATTTTGTCTCGATTTCGAGCTCACTTTCGAAGCAGATAATTACACCACACATAGCCATGCCGAGAATTCCTCATGACATCATATTCTTGACTGGAGGATGGCATTACAATCATCCTGTAGCGACTATACAGGCCTATGATACGAGAGCTGATCGTTGGATAGATGTTCCACATGAAGATCCGGCAGGTATGGTTCTTATGTATCAATCGCATGGAGAAAAGTATAATTTGTCCAGGACACGGATCCTTGTTGTGTTTTCCCGACGGGGGCCTCACTCAAAATGCAACTCTTGCAAATCTTTGTCCGTGGGAAACTTTTTTGCAACTCATTTTTTTGCGGGCAACTATTTTCAGTACGGTCGCCCTCGTTTTTCCATCTTCTATGGTTTAGTTAGAGGCGATGGTCTTGCATATTTCATCTTTAGAACACGAAATGAGTTTTCTCTATATTCGTAGGACCAAGATCGTTCCACGGATCGGCTGTCGTTGGCTACAAAATTTACGTAATTGGTGGTTTTGATGGAGAGATTTGGTTTAACACTTGCCGCGTATTCGATGCTCTGAATAAAACGTGGCATGAGGTTAACTAAATGAAAACGAAATGCCCCCTCCCAATTTCTCTGAAATTTTCTTAAATCAACAGATTTCTCCAATGCATTCTCAACGCTGCTATGTTTCTGTCGTTGAACTGGACGGACTAATCTATGCATTAGGCGGATATGATGGTAAAAATCGATTAAAGTCAGCCGAACGATACGATCCAGCCACCAATCAATGGACCCTAATTACTAGCATGAATTATTTGAGATCAGATGCGCATGCCTGTACCTTGTATGGAAAGATTTATGTAACAGGTAAACCGAGATTCGGATTAGATTGAAATTCCACGGTACCTAATTCAGTTTTACACAGGAGGTATGACCGGTCAAGTATGCCTAAACAAATGCGAATATTACGATCCGCAGACGAATCAATGGACAAATATTGCTGATATGTCTAGCCGACGCTCTGGCCTGTCCTGTATTAGTTTCAAAAGTCATGTCTATGCTATGGGCGGATTCGATGGACACTCAAGATTGAGGTCTTGCGAGAAATACGATCCGGTGGAGAATAAATGGACCGACATACCGAATATGTCTTTCAAGCGGAGTAACTTTGCTACTGAAATTCTTGATGATATGATCTACGTGATTGGTGGTTACAATGGCCGTACGCTGAGTAATAACGAATGCTTCAATGTGGCTAAAGACGTATGGTAAGTGGACTAGCTGTATTTGCTAAATGTTCACCTTCTAATCAAATGACACAAATGCTAGGCTCGTCGCAACTAATTTAAACTCCCCACGCTCCGGCCTTAAAGCTGATGTCATTAAAGGCTTACCGAATGTTAGCGACTACATTTACAAAAAACGTGATTTTCTCATCGAAGAGCAGCGTTTGAATAACATGATCAACGCGGAGTTATTGCACAGATTCAGAAATTTAACTTTTTAAATTGACAAATATAAAAAATTGGAAAGTAAGCGGCTGAGTGTGAGTGATTTGGAACAATGTGGAGGGTAGCAGGTTGCTGATATTTCAGAGTGAGTACTAATTCCTTCAAGCAACTCAATAGCGTAGTGTATAACTCGTCTGCTTTCCACTAAACGATTGAGTTGTCATTGATGCGAGTTCGATTCCCAACCGTGTCAGAAAAAAAAACCGATTGTCATACGTGTATACAAAACACTGCTGATTGAATCGATTTGAGTCTGTGATAGTTGGTGAAAAGCTTGCACATGGCTTGCCGGCAAAAGATATTGTTGGGAGACGCTGGCATTCTACTCCTACTAGTTTCGCTCCTTAGTACATAGATGGCAGTCAACATCGATGTAACAACTTACCACTGGCACTGTAAAAACTTTCGGTATATTGAAAGGATCTTAAAAAGTAGAACCACAATCAGCGAAACTAGTAAATAATGGTCTAGCCTCTGACCTAGCAAAGAGTTGTGAGAGGGTGGATCCTTCAAGGAATAGCTGAATTTTATTCACTCAAAAGGCTGTTGATCAAATGATATAATTTGAAATGTGGAACGAAAAGACTCGCTTTATGAGTGGTATCAATAACATCTTACCTGCGAGCCTAATTGGCATAATGATATGTTTACGCTCATCAAAGGTATACTCGTCATAACAAAAAGGAAACAATACAGAAAAAAACCTGAAACCTTAGAACTGTATAAGGTGCGTACTACTGAAGTAATGGCTGTATCTTACTGGCAGTAATTTCACTATCCCTTACGTACACCCAAATTGAACAAACTTGAATTATATCCAAACAATGAAGAAATTATAGCCAATGTAACTTCTCGTTATTACACACCAAACCAAACCAAACCAATTCTTTCATTTTCGTTTACATTTCCAAGCACTCGAATCAGCGTAAACATAGGGTTATATTGTACGCATTATAATATTTATTCCGGGCAGATGTATATTCCGATACCTATTGAGAATACCGAATTGTTCAGGCAAAGAAACCAATCAGATTTTCGGTTTGAACATTTTTGAATTACATTATATACCAACCTCTAATGTAATAATGGTCCGTTTTTGTTTAGTTTGAATTAAGCGGTACGGGCCATACATCATAATATCAATTTTGTACGGTGTCTGGATAATGGTGGATGATATTTTTCTCTCTGTTTCTGTGTTTTTTTTTTCGAATCAGCCAACTCGATGTTGAACTTACAATAATGAAAACCTGAAACGTTGATCTGGGTACGTGTCAAGAGTTGTCGTAGAGTTTTCCTACATTCACAAGTCCCCGACTCAGCTCTGTTTTTCGATGTCTCAGATTTAGATAAATTATGAATTTAGTGTTAAGTTTGTTACATTATCCTATCATCTGCCAAAGGCATGAATGAAAGCGATGAGGATTCAATCACGTTTCAGTAAAGGGGTAGTCATCTGTTATCGATAATGATGACCGTAATAAGCGATTGATTCGGCATAGCATTTAATTAAAGGCAAAAATTTGTGTTATAACAAATGAAGTAAAAGACCATGAATCGATCACAATGGAATACTTCGAACAAACGAAGTATCAAATTTGACCAATCGCAATACGTCTGTCGTTTCTAAAAGGTAAATACCGCTTGGTATAGTAAATGGATGAAACATATGCAGTAAAAGATTCTACATGCATCGAAACCCATACGCTAGAGAATGAGATGATGAAAAGTCTCGCTTCCGTGTGGTTATTGACTTCCCCGAAAATTCTGGTGGAAACTCACGCTTACAATTAAATTTCCAAAACCAATAGAACTAGTGAGCGAACCACTGAGCTTTAATAACGGACGGAAAACCAGTAAACTCGTTTTATAAATTTGAGGAATTAGAATGGGAATCAATTTTATGCATGCCTCAATTATGTGTAATTGAGCATTGCTCTTTCCGTCTTACAATCTTTCCATCACACTTGACAGCCTCTAATATTTTTCACCAGGCTAGCGATGAGGTCAGATCAAGTTAAGGTTGAGGAGGAGGTCCTGTAAAGGGCATCTGAGAAGATTTTAATGATGAGTGGGTAGTACGAAGGATCCCAAGGGAGATCTGTGTGCATCGGTCAGAAATGATCGGCCCAAACTGACGAAATCTAAACCCTTTGCAGTACACACTGTTCTGTCGACCGGAGGAAATCTGAAGTCGTTGTTTTTGCGGAGTCATATTTGAGTCACCTTGACAGATAATTCGGCGTTCTTTCATATTCGATCTTGTGAATGAAAATCATCGTCAGATACTTAATCCGGTGATTAACGCTGATCTAGAGTAAATGAAGGAGTACCTAGCATAACGTTACTACTAGTAGTCCTTCGCTTACACTTCAGTATGACTCACATGGAACGATTTTGAAATCACTATCATTACCTACTACTTTATTGCCGCATAATTTCCTTCTTCAATCTAATTCAACAGAATCCCAACTCAATTGTACCTAACAGCGCACGAATTGTTTGATCAAGCCAATGGAGGTTTAACATTTCGCTCTTTTTTATGTTTTAATTAAAATTTATTATGTTGTGCCTTTGTATCATGCCCATTATGTTGAAATTGTACTCTTTGAATTTTAACAATTTCTTTGTGTTGTTGATTGGTTGATTGAAATAATTCAAAGTTTTATTTCGTTGGAATTGTGTATTGTTTGTAATACACCACTCATTTCGAGAGGAGAGTCTACAGTGCGCTCCCATATAAAAGGTTTTTCCGAGCGTGAATAGATATCTATTCTTGAGCCATTCGGCGTTACGATTTACTTTTAAAAATTATTAACTAAATTAATTACAATGAACATTTTTATGTTAATATTTAATCTTCCGACACCTTTCCACCATAATTATAAGTCCATGTAACAATAATAAACATTTCATAGTTGGGAAATATATAAATCATAGGAAAATAATTATTAGAAACGAGACCGGTAGTTTCTTAAGTAATTTTCGAAAATTCCACAATAATTGAATACGAAAATAACAACGTGGAATTAATTAAATCGTAGAAAATAAATTATCAAAATTAGAAAAACGAATTTATTATTTTACGAAAAATGATTTCTTATAAACATGAAAACAAGAAAGAAAGAAAGGAAAAAAAATGTTTCTAACAAAGCAATTTACAAAAACGCAACATTTATACAAATCACAATCATCATAATATTTGCATGTTAATTTATGTTTCTATTTCTTTCCCGGATTTATTAATATCAACCGAGAAATAGTTCCTCAGGGCCGTAGCTAAATTCAAATCACTTAAAGTTCGCGAAAAAACGAGGAAGTTGGCATTCAGAATCTGAATCTGAATTTCTGATAACAAAGTTCCGTCTGTGCTACGTTTACAACATCCACGTCCACATCGGAATCGATCAAAAATCCTCAACTCCCGCCTTCCTAAGTCGAAATCTGCAAGCTTTTCGTGTGGCTTCTCAATCAAAACTTTGTTCGTGAAATCGAAGTTATTATTTCAGTACGTACTGTTCACAAGAGTCATTGATGTTGAACTTTTGCGCTCGAATAATCGGATCACTCCATATTGGTGTGCGTGATGTGAGCCTTTCGCTTCGAGGAGAATCGATGCACTTTTTATACCCGTTTATTGCCGCGATATTTGATAACACGTGGAGCCACGCCTTGATTTATATGCTCATTAATAGGATTTGGTCCCTAGACGCCAGAACTGCCCTCAGAATTTTTCTTCACTTGCTAACTTAGCAGCCGTACTAACCCAAGCAGGTTTTGGCTGACTCCACAACTTGTCTCCATCCCGGTCTATCCAAGGCCGAACTTCTCCATTGATTGACTCCCAAATTTCGCGAAACTTCTTCCACACCATCCAATCATCTCTTCCGGGGTCTGCCTCTTGCTCTGTTGTTGTCAAAACATTTCTCTAGGGCTTTC
>JANTFA010201297.1:0-17407 GCA_026413405.1 Phytosciara flavipes
CCCTTGGTTAAAAATAATAGATTACGGGCCTTGGTCTAGACTAGGGCGGCTTCTATGAACTTTTTGAGAGCGTACCTTGTGCGGCTATGTTTCATACAAATTTTTTGTACTAGGTATGGTACTATTGATGCGTATGTACTAAGGTTTCCAGTAATTTTCCAGTTAAAATAAAATGTTTGTATCATTGGAATGTTTACATGTTAATTGATTGACTATTGTCATGAGCACCTTTACCTTCGCCATCTTCTTAGTTGGTGGTATGTCCTAAGATGTTATCCTTTCAGAAAATGGGCTCCCTTTGTGTTTCACTTTGCAAATGGGCCAAACCGAAACAACAGCGACGGACGGAGTATTGTATGGATGCTGTATTATATGTATGAATCAATGATGGGCGAAGACCGAAGATTTTACTTAGCCCCTGTGCGTCTACCTTGACGACAGGTTAAAACTATCGATTTGCATTTACTGTATTCCTATGTAGAGAAGTGGTATTGAAATCTAGGATCAAGGATAGAATGATAGAATGCTTCAACTATCAACTGCACCGGTGACATTCACCACCACCAGCGCCAGTTTCACCAAAACTAGAATCAATGAAGTCAACATCAACATCACCTAGTACCAAGTGGCAGTTAGCGTAGCACCCTTTCTATTCTCTTCAAGAATGAGAGAGTGATTTACATACAATAATTTCATAAAATTCAGCGTGTCGGAAAACCGAAGCACCTCTTGTGATATTACTTTAAAGTATCCACAATCAATCGTGTTGCAAGTGTGGCATGTTATAATTCTGACACTGTATCAGCACCTGTGAAACAGAAACTGACAATTGTTTACACATAACTTACAGCTTGAAATAACTCATATTTTAGTTAATTGTGTAACACCGTGACACAGATTGGAAGTAAAATTAATGAAATAGTGTTCAATTTAAGTGCTGGGTAAATTGTTATAGCGCGGTCTTTAAGACTGAACTCATGGATTCAACAAAATATATCCGAACTAAGCGTGCTCATAAATTGGACGGTACAAGCTAAACCACAAAAAACTCATCTTGAACTCAACCAGCAAATAATTTCAACTACAAAATACGGGCCACGTACATCAGTGCAATGAGTAGTATTTTCGATGGTGTGACCGACCGATGTAACCAAACAATTTCTTACATTAAGTGTCTTTCAGGAACTATACCAACTCGTTTCGTAACATGTGTGATGCTTGGATTAACATGCATAACATGTGCAATAGTATTTAGCAATATTTCCATCATCATTTTGGCAATGACCAAAAATCCATACGATCCAACCGAACAACAACCCGATGTAGCTCTACAACCACTATCGGGTACCAAGAAAAATTTTCATTTTTGATGTTCCAATTTTCAGTACGGAGTTCGATATGAATGGTCAACATATGAGCAGAGTTTAGTTCTTGGATCGTATTCTTGGGGTAATATGATAATTTGTTCGTTTGCCGGTGTCTGTGCAGAACGTTATGGTGCACGGTACATGCTCATACTTGCCTTTATAATTGCGGCGATATTATCAGCTGTATCACCAATTGGTGCACAATTTCTTTGGTCAATGGTTCTGATACGTTTCCTAACCGGAATAGCAATGGTACGACCTCACATTTTACCGATTTTCAAACCCCACTACCCCCTTGTCTTTTTCTATACCTTATTACACGCAAAGCACATTGTCCCTTCCCCTTTCATACTGGATTTGTGCTTGATCTCTAATTGGAATAAATGTTTATAGGGAACAGTCTATCCCTCGTTGCACGCTTTTATTGCAAAGTGGGCACCACCAGAGGAAAAGGGAAAATTTATCTCAGTTTTGAATTTCACCGGAATAGGGGCAGTTATAAATGGGTCGATGACTGGTCATATAATAGAACAATATGGATGGGAGTATGCATTTTACGTGGTCGCAGTAATATGTGGCATCTTCGTAATTTTGATGATAATCTTTTTATATGATTCACCGTCCAAGCATCCGAGGATCAAAGAAAGCGAAAGGGAGATGATTTCGAGTAAATTGAGCTTATGGACTTCTGATGAAAAGGTAAAACAATTCTCTGAGGCCCATGGCGAAACGTTTCCAGCCGACTTTACAAATTACTGAACAACTAAATGAATTTCAGCCTTGGCCACCATTTCGGTCGATTCTGACATCAGTACCATTTTGGGCTGTGATGTGTTTTTATTTTGGCGAAATTTGGTGTTTCAATTTTCTGCTAACATATGTTCCCAGATATTTGAGTGAGGTAATTTTTCCGCTTTGTACCTTTCCCTTGTTCAGAATGCTGACTATCAACTTAAAGGTGCATTCTCTTACCATAACATCTTCTGGTCTGTACGCTAATATACCCTATTTGACTATCGCTCCTGTTGGAATAATCTTCGGACTCGTCGTGGATTTTCTTCTTGAACGAGAGCTAATGAGCACGAACGCAATTCGAAAATGGTTTTCGATATTCTGTAAGTTATCTTTATTGTTCCGAAGTGACAGTTAGTGTGTAGAGAACCAATTTCATCAGCAAAGCTTTCTTAGTGGCTTCTACCTTCTATAGATTTTACTACTAACTTCGACGGAGCACATACGCTGAAATTGAAATGGATTCCAAAGAATCATTCAATTAGTAGCTCACACCAGTTATCGAGTGGTTCTAACTCCTAACTGTTACTACGAAATGATTAGTAAGGATCACCAGCAATAACTGCGACTAATTCAATAAAACCTAGCACATTTCATTCCTGGATGCTTCTTGGCCTGCATCACATTTGTTGGCGATCGACCATACGTGTGTATAGCATTTATAGCCATTGCAGTCGGCTCAAATGCTTCAAGCGTAATAACCTCCATTGTCAATGCACATGATCTTTCACCAAATTTTGCCTCAACCATAATCGGACTCATAGTGTTGGTCGGATCATCAGCAGGGTAATTCAAACAGAACTCAGATTCATTTCCGTTACAAATGCGTATTGAAATTCATATCATTAAGGTACCTTATGCCCTTACTGGTTGCTTACGTCACCGAAGAAAGGGTACTTATCACAATCGCAAATAACCGAAAGTTGAGAGCCGTTTTTACCGAAATTATTTATGATTTTCAGAGCACAGAAGTAGAGTGGCATAAATTGTTCTTTATTAGTGGTGCAATGTTCATTGGAACTAACTTGATTTTTGTGGTATTTGGAAGTGGACACATTCAAAAATGGAATCAAATTAGCAGTGAATCGAACAATTCAAATAAGGCAGAGATAAATGTTTCTGTTAAGTCGGAAGAAATGCGATTGTAACACAATCTTATTGCATTAAAAAATCTTTCATTTTCCAGGCTGCCCAATTTTTCTTAATTTCCACATCTTCATTTCCTTATGCCATTTTACCCAGCCACTGGTGGCCTATACCACTTCCCTGCATGTGATAGCATGCTCGGTGATGAAACGCATAACGAAAGTTGTTTACTTTCACTTCGCTTATGATTCGCTAGATGTGTGCGTGCACAAAATTTACATGTAGCCACGTATCTCTCATATGGAAACAGTGACAGAAACATTCGCTTATTCATTTCCTTATTGACAAAAATATTGTGGGACCCGTCAAGTATTCAACATGCTGACTAAAGCCTCAATGCAAACAACGCACACTTTATGGGGAATAGCGGCGAAGTCAAAATGACACAAAATTATAGCGGCTAAGTTTCAAGTTCTTGAACAAACTACCGGTAATATATGCGAGAAGCCTCAAATCAATCTCGAAAATATAACTAATTCGACCATATCTCTGGAGCGGCTATTCCAATTTTGCTCATCTTCGACTTTAGTCTGGTTTTTTCTATAAGAAATCGAAGAAAGAAAGTCCCGTCAAGATGACAAACGGACGTACATTTTTTTATTGCTGATCAAGTGGTGACCATAGCAGGTTTGTCCTCTGCAGAGATTCGACATATTACAAATGTAAGAGTGAAAGCATAAGACCCTCGTACTTCATACAGGTCTAAAAATGATGAAGTCTTAAAATAAGTCGAAAAGCGTCGGTTCTACAGATGCAAAAGAAACTTCAATATGCAGAGGCATCTTGCAAGTTGTCTGAACTTTAAGAATTTTATCAAACAGTGTGGTTTGTCTTCACACGGAATTTGAAAAATGGCGCCTAGGATCGACTTACGCGTTTACTCCACATCTCCTGAGTTCAAGTTCATTGCGAAATTTTTGGGACAAGCTTCTGGAATTTTTGGAAATATTGGAAATAAATGGAAATGAAATTGTTGGGACAGATTTCTGTCGGTGGCTACTCGCTTCATTCAGTTTAATCACAAGGTGTGTGAGTGAATTTAAAAACTTTTGATTTCTAGCAAGAAAAATCAACACGAAAAATCTTATTGGAAACCAGCGTCTTATTAGAGTTTCACACATTTGAATAAATTGATCTTGTTCTGATTGGCAGACTTTGTAATAGAATTTAAAGTGGAAAAAGGCAACGTTATGTCGTTACGTATACATCACACAGATGAAACAGTATCTTACAGTTCTGTTGTTGGGTTCGTTGGCATTGCGTTAATTTAAACATAAAACCAACTTTTTTATGTCGGATAAAATTTCGCTTTTGTAAGCTTTGTGAATTGTTATTCCACGAAAGTTTAGTGTTCTGGCTTCGTATAATACTCATAATTTTATACCCACAAAAAATTTTATGTGGACATTTACCAGTGTCACTATCTCAAAATTCTACTCAACACCATTTCGCAGAGATAAAAGTTAGTCTTGTTTTTTAAAACAAAATATTCGCATAAAATATCACATTTTAAAGCTCAATTTTTATCTCATGAATACCAAAAAAAAAGTTTTTTTTGTTGCTTCGTTTAACTACATTTAGCTGCAGAGCAGAAGTTTGGCAAGAAAAATGTTCAACGAACGAATCTAGGATGGGAACAATTTTATCCGAAGTTAAAGTTATCTCCATACCCGATTAGATTGGAATGTTGTCCAGCGTTGCTATAGACCATCTAACTTGATTTTAACTAACGTACTTTTTAGACCCGTTCGAAGTACGAGGGTCTCATGCTTTTACTCTTACGTTTGTAACACGTCGATTCCGAACCGCGGAGTAGGGACAAACCTTCTGGAGTCACTCCTAAATGCCAAATAAGCATTAATGTCCGTCGGTCTGTGCGTCATCACGATAACTTGAGTAAAACGAAACCATATCTCTTCTTCTTTCTTTTTTTTTCCTCGATTTGTTATCGAAAAAGCCAGGCTTCCAAGTTCGAAGATGAGCTAAATCGGTCGAGCCGATCCAGAGATATGGTCAAAATAGTGCTATTTTCGAGGTCTGGTCTAGGTTTCTCGCATATATTACCAGCAGTATTGCTCACAGAAACTTCATAGATGGTGCAGATAAATTGACCACACCAATCCAGGAAAAGAAAGTTTGTCAAAATCGGATCTTGGGCTTGGAAATAAGAGCACATAGAGGGAGCTTAATTTGAGCTACTCGGCGGTACAGTGAAGATAGCGTTTTTTGCCGAGTAAATTTCATCCGATTTTTTTATATTTCTTTGTTTGATAATAACGACAGTGAAGTGCTAATATTGTTTTGATGTAGTAACAAAATGGCCGCCAGCCTCCATCTTGAATTTTAGAGTTTTTGGTCTATATCTCAACTAAATGTCACCTGAATTTTGTTGAATTTTTTTATAATTTTTTTTACTACGGCGTCTTACAAACGTAAAAGTAAAGACTTCGTACGGGTCTGAAAATGATGTCGGCCAAACTAAATGCCTGTATCGCGATCTCAGTACTCCGGTAAAGTTATTGTTTCTCAACCTGATATGTTGAACAACTAAAAAAAAAATTCTCTTTTTTGAAAACGATATAACAAATCAAATTAACTTCTTCCGTTAAGGAAGTCATATTATACATGACGAAACATATATGGACGAAACAAAAAATGTTACAAAAAGTCGAAAGAAATGCCATGATATCCATTCCACACATCAACTCTGTTGTATGGTAGCGAGCTCAATAAAAATGTAATAACGATATTGAACACCTGCGCTTATGGATTTCTGATATCATACAACGACATTGTGTAGCCATTTCACGATATAAAATTCAATATTCATTACTGTGCACCACAAATCAAGTGTTATAATTTGCTGACATATCCTGGAAGGACCGACTAAAAAAAAGGAAAATGTTTTAATGAAATTATAAAGTTGATTTCAATTTGAATTGTTTTTTTTTAATTGGTAGGAAGCGTCAAGGAAATTATGCAAAAGAATATTTTGGTGGTTGATTGTTTGGCTTACTTTTTTTGTGTTGTCTCCATTATTTTGTGCAAGACAAAGAACCATGAGAAAGCAACAACAAGGAATTGCTTTTATAATTTGAATGGGCAAAAAAAATTAATTAATTAATTTGCATTTAGAGTACACAATCAGAAAGCAGCTAGATAAATTCAGTGTTGTGAATGATGGGAAATTATTATTGAAAAAATAACCGGCCAAATTAAGTGGTAGTAATTGTTAGGGGCCATCCACATATTACGTAAGCACTCGGGTGGGTTAAGATTCTCCATAAGATACTTCACAAATTTGCTGAGTAGAGGGTGGGTGCAGGGCCGTAGCTACGGGCATCTTAAGAACACATCATAGATAAAAGTGATGTATGAACGAGTTGTTGATCATGAATCGAGGAACAAATCATCTGAGCATGAAAGCCTCTACGACCACAAGTTTCGAAGATATGAGGTGGTCCTTTGCAGATAAATTTAGAAAATTTGAATACAAATTTTCAATTTCATCACAAGAGACCACCTCATATCTTCGAAACTTGTGTTAAACTGAAGTGTTAAATCTGAAATCTGCGTGATCGAAATGATGAACGGGAAAGAGACAAACATTCACGAGATCTGTGTTTAGAGATCACGGTCGCCCGATCGTCCTAAACTGATAAATCTAAAAAGCGGGGATCGCGTCTATAGGCCCGCAATGTTCTTTAATCGCTCCTGTCATCCTTCTGATGCGACTTCGATCAAAACCAAGCAAATCGTTTGCCCATTCGTAGTTGAGTCTCGTGTAAACGCCTGCTTCATACGCTTTCCAACGTTCTTCGTGTCTTCGCTTAACACATTTAAAGCTTTCACATATATGGTGGTTGAGGTATCGGCTCAGCATAGCCGTAAATGGAGAGCCGCTCTAAACCAATCGATTTAAATCTTCAACTTTAAACGACGATGTAGTAAAAATCCTTACGTCAGTTAGTTAGCAACCGACCCTAATTAAAAATGAATAAGAACTCGATGCAGTTCATTTACTTCCACACTTCCTTTATGATTGTATTATCGTACATGGTCCCCTCTTTGACCACCCACACATTGACTAAATGATGGAATAAACATCCAACCGAACCTCCGTTCAATGATATTAACTTCAGTAATTTATTTGATTCCTATTTTGTATAACAGCGTGTTCCTCGAGACCCCGTCGTCAAACACAGGACGGAACTAAAAAACTAACCGCAAAAATAATAAAATGGAAAAAAAATTAATATTTTCCCGTGTTAACATAACACAAAACCAGAAACCAATTCATAACTTCTAGACGATTAAAAGTATCGAGGAAAAAACAAAATTATCCGGAAACACAAATTAGTTAAAACGAGAGAACATTTTACGTTCACAAACACGAACCGGAATGTTTTTAAGTTAATGTACCCTCGAGATCTATGAAAACAACCTTTCGATGTTATGTAATGCTATGTGTCGCATACTTTGCATATTATAAAGCAGTGAACTAAACCAAAGCACACACATTTTGTGGTTTTTAGCGTGAGAACCTTTCACCCTTGTTTTAAAACATCCACACCACGCAAACATATTATGAACTCGATTCGTTTCGATTTTACATGTGCATCGGAATGTGTTTTGGATTTCTAAATCTGAGAAATTTGTTTCACAAAAATTTTAATATTTTGGTTCTGCATGTTATTAACCGTCGTCGATGCATACCTTTTCGGTTTAACTGAACAGGATATGTTTTACACCATAAAATCGTAAGATTGAAATCACCGTCCAAAAATTGTCAGACAACTTCCGTGTAGGCATGTTCAATTCATTTCAAATTTATTGTGCGTTTTCCTCTGCTCAGTTTTTTTTCTTGTAAACTTATTTTAAGTGCACACCGCATTATATTGCCCAACAATTCGTCCTTTTGTGAGAGACTTTTGTTTGTTTAAAATTTGTTATATTTGTCAAACAGGACCGTACATTTTTATACGACATGAAATTGCACAACCAAAATTGAGACATCTGCCCACCAGTTTGATAAAATGTATGCGTATCTACATCAGAGAACATGATAAGTGTGTCGAAATATTATCTTGTGTGCAGCCACAGACCATGCGAAGGAGAAGTTGCACAATATGAATGTAAAAACGGTCAAAGGAAAGATGCCGACAAGACAACTTCTTATTTTGATCATTGTGTTTGGTAGGCGTGTTGTAATTTAGTGACATCGTACATGGATATTGTATGGTTGAGTCGTTAAATTACTGGACAATATAAAACGGCACAAGCTGAAAATACAGTTCTTCTTATCGCGAACAAAGGATAAGGTAAGAAAGTTATGGGCAGTAATGGAATTCGCAATAAATTAAGAAGGACAAACATTTTGCTTTGTTTGAAAACCATTTGGGCTACTGAAATGATCATAAAAGTAGTTTTCGGTGAGAAGTTGATATGAACTCAATTGGAAGAAGACACAAAACAGAAATTACAGTGGCGGAATTTTGAAAATCGACACACTTTCTCTTTCTGTGGTTTACTTGAGTTTTTGATGTCAATATTTTGTAAATCAGTACCGTTACTATCAAAATATACGACCGCATAAACTTGCTGATTCTGTAAAAAAACATTTCCCGCAACTCCCTTAGTTAACGGACAGCATTTTTTAATCGTAACAATTAACGATGAAAGACAAGGATATGTTTCTCTATAGGTTACATGACACCTTGTAAAGTAATACCCGTTCGCCACTGTCAAGTGAACAATAAATAAAGAGTCACGAGGTACCTGTTAACAAGAATAGGGCGAAGATTGGCTGAATTATTCAATTTTTTGCGATTGTCGAAGAGTTTTATTCAGAGGAATGTTGATAGCAGGCGTTGCTTCCGCCTCGCAGATGCCTCTATGACGCGGAAGCAACGCCACCTGTTAACATTTTTCTGGGTTTAATTCTGTGCTCTTGCCTTTGTGCTTCTTTTTCGGCTCAATTCTCGTGAATATAAAGTAAAAGGTTTTGACCGCACATGGCGAATGTGTGCTGCCAATTTCTTATCTGGTAGGATCAACGCGTCGAAATAATTTGGAAATGTAATAGCGGTGCTTTGGTCGACTGTCAACGACGCTCCGATGTAGAAAAGATTTGGCGAATTTGATTTTATTTAGAATCTTGTGAAGACAGTTGAACGATCGAAGTGATACTTTGTCTAGTTGTCGTCACACTCAACGGTAATGTCAATGCTTTGATTCTCGGTTGCCTATGTTGCCCGCTGGTCAACTTCGCAACTCAGTTTGTGTCCAGAATTATTTGCTTGGACATGGCTTAGCCATTAGCTTAAGTGAATCTACTGCAATGATCGGAGGTTTTTGGTCTTACAGGGTTGCTGTGGTCGACAGGTGCACGAGTCAAGCCACAGAGTATAGATGATTCGTTGTTTAGTTTTGCCGTCGTTCAAACCCACAGGAAAGTCGTATGCTTTTATGAATCTAAATCACACGACTAGACCTGGAAGTACACGTTTCCAGGCTCTTGTGCTAGGCATCCATGCGAGTCATATTTTTAGGAAATTCTAGCAGATTTAGAAGGTCAATTTCACAAAAAGGTCTTGAGTATTTGGACGAGGGTAGAGGAAATGTTCTAAAAGGGCTTCAAGATCTTGATGATGACCGGGTAGTACAAAGGATCCTGTGTGCATCGATCAGGCATTATCCGTCCTATCTGATGAAACCTAGAAAATCCGTTCTCCGAAAGTCAGAAAAAGTCACGATTTGTTGCAAACCCGAGCGACAAAAATTTGTGAAATTAGGATTAATGAGGGTACGCATAAATGGAGTGTAATCGTGTCGTCATCGAAGAAAAATACAATTCAGGTTTGCCACTGAATCAACTTTTCACTGAGAAGAACACTTAGCTCAGATGTGGAAGAAATCTCTTGTATAAAAGTATCGCTAACGTTTCATCGACGACGGCTAAAGCAAAAGAAATCCACTTTCCGAATCTAACAGTGCAGTAGACTTCGAGAACTCACCACCTTCTCAAACCCTTTCACAATGGAAAAGCAATCCCATCACCGTCTTTCCGAGTGTAACTACACTCACTTCCCAAATTTCATGAATCACTTCCGATAAATAAAAAAATAACTTTCACGGAAGCAGTTTGAACTCAATGATCTTGAACGTATGTATGCATGCATCATGTACGCAACTTGTAGTTATACGTGCTGTATTGTCTGAATATTGCATAGCATTTGGCTTTTTCTCTAGCAGCCACTATGCGAACGAAAAAATTTGTGTTTGACATTACAGCTTTCTGACAGCACTAGGAGACAATATTGTACATCCATGGTTCAGATTCGATTCCACCCTCGCCATCAAGTGGAAAAAAATGAGTTTTTTTTCCTTACCAAATAACGGAAGAACAAAATATTATGCGATTCCTCGGCATTTATAATAAATTGTCAACATAAAATGAAGGAAAACAAAATTTTGATGTTCTAGGGGAATTATAACCTACCATACTCTGAGATTCTTTCTATTCCATATTAAAACACACTCTCACTCTTACCGTTTTGATATGCATTCAATGTGACATTTCAAATTTATATCCTTCATGCTACTTGTCGTTCCTACTTTTCCACAAAAATTTTTTTTCTTTCTTCTTCTTCTTCTTCTCCCGTCTCCAAAAGTAAAGTTTATGTAAAAATTTACAAGATTATTGCATTTAGGTTAGTAGGTATTACTCGTGTAATTCCAGTGGGGAGCCATGATCGACATATTTTATCTCTAAAAAGTAAAAGAAGCAGGAAAAAGAATATATCGAAGCTCTCTGGGGACGATTATATTTAAATGTATGGGAATTTCATCATCATGTCAGGGTGGAATTTGAATAGCATTCCGTTTAAATGTCCGTATATTTGATGCTTGAGAGCAATGTCATGCGGTCGATAAAACAAATTTTCGAATGGGGAAGAATCCGATTTCATGGCTAGAATTATTCAAATTGGAAAATGTTATTATACCGCGCGCACCTAAAACTTATAAGAATTGTGTGTATGGTGACCTTTCCAATTAGTCTACTTTGGTATGTTTCGACATTTTACCGTTCGATGGTGTGTAGGGTGTTTTTGATGAGCCAATTTGAATGTTTGCTTTATGGATAAATAATTGTAGAATACAGAAGTTATTGACGTAATTGATATATGGTAGGAACTGTATGCTCGGAAAATACCAATGCCGACTCGATTGAAGGTACAAAAATGAAATATTTGAAGATTCAATCGGCGTTGGGATCACGTTTGGTCTTATTTGGCATATTTGTTCAATAAGAAAGGTTCGAGAATTTGTAACGCTGTGATGTATGAGCACTGAAAATATTTCGTTGGTGATCTCGAGCAGAAATCAAGCCGTTAAGATCCAATTAACTTAACTTAATTAACAAATTTATTCTGGAGAACTATTCTGTCAGCTGTATGAATAGGCAAAACACTTGAGGGATTCAGGGACGTAGCAGCCTGCCACATGCGAAAGTTAGAGTGGAAAGCGTCTACTTTCCACTAAACGATTGAAGTTGCCAGTGATGAGAGTTCGATTCCCAACTGTGGAAAGAAAAACCGATTGTAAGACGTGTATACAAAACACAGCTGATTGAATTGGATCGAGTCTGTGGTAGTTGGTGGATAAAGCCTCCCGGCAAAGCTATTGTTAGGGAACATTTTGGCATTCTATTCCAATTAGTTTCACTCATATGAACAGAGATGGCACTCAAGGTCGATGTAACCTAGGTTTGTCGCGTAGCTTACCTACTTTCGGTAATGAAAGGATCTCTAAAAACTAATTGCAGAGAAATTATCACAGTTGACGTTGCTTCCGCAGCACGATTATGAGAGAAGCAACGCCATATGTTATGCTTTCTCTGATTAAATGTCATGCCAATCTAGCAACAAAAATCTTCTTTAAGTTTCATATACTTTCTAACTTATTCAAAAGGTGATACTAGGAATAGGAAGGTGTTAGTAACAGAATTTTCGGACTTTGTACGAATTGAGGTTAACAAGAGATGAATTTTTTCTCGCTTATCACATAAAGTGTGCGTACGTTTGGTTATTCCAGATGATTCTATTCAAATTGTTAACGCATCGAGAATCATGGTTCTATCCAATTCAGGCTCATTTATTTGTTAAGCAATCCCCACAATACAAAACAAAACTTTACAACGGAAATCGTAGACAAAATCGACTGTCTTGCGCCCACTCACACAAATATTTACACTCCTCTGCAAATACCGTTCGGGATATTATATGCAGTGTGGATACACACCTACAACTCTATATGGCTAAGCAATAATCGTAATTAATTGAAATATTTGACTTGATTCCTAATTTGTCTTTGCAAACTGTCGGTCGGTTGAATTAATAAATCCCGTAAAATATTTCTATTTGATTTAGAAAGCTGGGCCACAGAGAGTTCCGACCGACCGTTTAACAGCAAAATTCGAAAAAGACGAACGTTATGTATAAGGAATGAACCAGAGAGCGACAAAGTTAAGTAGCATGGTACACAAAGAATTTTAGCGAAAAAAAGTACCGTTTAAGACGAAGAAAATAAAAATCAATATTTCCAGAAGACGGAAAAAAAGGCAAACGATTGAGAGCTGGGTGTAAAGGTGTTTACACAGAAAGAGGGCGGTTCAAGGTATTTTCACCCGCATTATGTCGAAGTCGAAAGTCACACCCTTATCATTTATTATGTAATATTAGCTACCAGACACGCCTTATACTTTTTGTGAATTTTTTTTTGCTCGACAACCAAAATACTTAGTTTTCATTCAATGAACTGAAATTTGAGCTTTTTTGTTTGAACTGAGTCCCTGTTTCGCATTCACATAATCGACGATATTCACGAAAATATTTTTTACAAGTTTTGTGTTACCTTTAACAGGTTCAACTACACCAGGTTTCCAAAATTATGTTCTTTGAATGAGTTCCTTGAAGGAAATCCACAGTTTCGAACTTAAATTTCAACAGAATATTGCATCATATGCAGAATATCGTCCATTCAATGTCTAATAATAATTTGGTTTTCAAATTGAAGGAATCAATATTCTTAGTTCAATTGGGATGCATATGGAGTGGTCGTGAACCTTCAGCGTATTATCAGGGTATTTCCCACAAACTTTTAAGATTTACCTTCGATTTTAAAAAACCGGTGAACGGTAGATGACCACAAAAGCCTACAAACTCTTAACCTGCCACAGCATATTATCAGTGTTATTTTCGAGTCTATTACTTCTTTCGATCAAAATATTTTCAATCGGTTGATTTCGAATCTTGTACTTCAATTGTTTTGACGTGCACTTTTCTATAAAAAAAGCCGCATTGCACAGATGTTGCCATTTTTCTTTGTCGTTGTTATCGATAACATATGATGATTTGATAACCACTGTTACAACTGAACTTTTTCAAATGGATCTGCTGGTTAAGTGAGCTGTGCATTGACATCTGAATACTGTGGTTTTACGACCTTGTTTGAAGCGGTTAGCTGTCAATTGTCTGGAAACACATTTTTTCAAATAAAGTGGAAATTTTCACAGGAAACCTTGCAAACCATACGAATCCCGAATGTTATTCTTCATAAACATTTCCTTTCATCTTTACTCAAAATGCGGCGAGAATATGGCGTTTTGTAGACGAGACGTCTGATGCAATTCAGATTCAAATGAGAAAATTTTCATTTGAGCTGTCACTTTGCTTTTGTTTTCATAATTGATGTAACAAATTGATGTGCTCGTTGCATGGATAAGGACGCTAATTCAATCGTAGTGAAGATGAGAACCGTTGTGTTTGACTATGAGAGAAAATATTTTCACGCCTCGGTTAACAAAAAACTATTAATCAGGCCGATGAACAAGAAAGTATGATTTCAAGAAAAAGAAAAATTTCGGTAAACTGGTAATTGAAATGAAAATTGCCCGGTAAATGGTTTACCGATTTACCGGTATTGCATTTAAGTGCTTCCACACGGAATTAACGAGTCGTTAAATGCGTTTTCTGATGCTCGTTTTTGTATTTTTACCCTGCAGAAGCACGTAAAGCGCAGTACGTAACTGCTTCCAAATTGTTGTTTTGACGAGTGGGAACATATATCCCTCGCCCTCGGCTCTGGAGGTAACTATTCCACTCATCAAATCAACAGTTTGGAATCAACAGTCTCTAAAAAGACTACAGATGACAGAAGTCCGTAAATGAGTGACTGTTGGATTCCAAACTGTAAATCGAGAGCTACGTGCCGTTTTTTAAAATCCTTTCTTTCCGCTACATGAATGTGCTGGCATAACTAAATACTTGAAAAATGCGAAATCGGTAGTCGCAACAGACACGTAGTTAGAAGAAAAATGAACAATTTCTGAACATCAAAACAGCGCCGAAATTTAATACAACGGAGGTGAATTTGTTCCATTAAAATACATAATGAAACCTTCCACCACCCAGCGATGTCCGATTAAAGTCAAAAAAGTGAAGAAGTTCATAATTTCATGCAATTTTTGGTAATAGCCCACCATGAAGCCCAAGCAAATATTTACTTTGCGTTACCCGAAAATTATATGAATTTTCCCATTTTCAATTAACTAATTCTGTACATCAACATATCAATTCGATTCAAATAAAAACGTACAAACACACAGACAGACAGACATACCAGCACTGGATGTAGATCCAGAGTGATGTACCTCTTCTCATTCATTTGGTTGTTGAATAACAACAACAACAAAAATCTTTTTCATTCCGTCAAATTGCAAGGTAACATTTTAATGAAACACTTCAATTCCAAAGAAATGTTTAAATTATTAAACTTGAGATAAAAGAAGAAGAAGAATCCGTAATGTAGTTTTTCCTTAATAAATGAGTTAACTCATTTGATTTATGTGTGGATTTGATTGCTTACAACTTTCGTTGATTATAATGGGGTTTTGTTGTTGTTAAATTGCCAAGCTTATGTGGAGAAGATTGATAATGGAAGTGATATGTTAATGAAAAAACGTTTTGTATTGAGGTGAAATGTGAGTTAATATGGAAAGAAGGATATCTGTGTTTGGATGGGTTGCGTACACGAATTATTACTTGTGTGAGAGATTGTTTTCTGTTAGTTACAACTGAAAACTGATAGCTTTTACACACCTGGGCGAAAAAAAAACTTTTATTTTAATTAAACATAGCGCACAGCTATTGTACAATACGGTTAATTTGTTGCAAACTTTACACACCGGTGCTACATTCATTTTGCTCATTACATAATATTGGTTTGAAGGACGATGAATCCATCAATAAATGATTTATTCACATTTTAATGAGATGCGCAACATTATTGTTTTTAATGTGCTGGTTATTACTGGTAATCTATCCACCAGTAAATAGCTTGTATTAATAGTACACTGCTGACCAATAGAACAAATGATGGAAATGGTGAGCAACTCAAATGTGTGTTTGTTGTCGCAATGTGTCAGATACATCTAAGCACTCTTGACTCGGAACAGGTTCAAATTAGGTCAAGCGAAACTGTATCTAGAGGCTGCTCACATATTACGTCACGCTATTTCATGGCATTTTCGACCAACTTCCCCGTCACGCAAAAAGGGTCAAATATGACCTAAATTTGTTAGGACCGTCACGTGTTGCTGTACATCTCCTCCGTCGAAGTGGTACCTAATATGTGAAAAGCTCCCTAACGCCTTGTAGAAAGTTTGTCAGTAAATCGAAAATGATATGCACACTGTAGGTAGACAGATCTGTCAGGTCCCCTATCGATTCCATCAAAAAAAAAACCTTGAAAATACGAAGAAGTAGTAAGGGAGGGCTTCCGCCACCTAATTCTTTTTGTTTTGTCATCGGGAGATATCCCTTCATTGATGTACTTCCGCTCTAATCCGAGTTTGTACCCTAAATTGCAATTTAGCAGATGAAGGATTCGGGAGTCCTCATAGATAAGAAATTGACGTCTCCGTATGGAAAATTTGTCGAATATGTTATTGTCAAGTCTTATTCAATGCTTGGTTTTGTTATCCGAACTTGTACGGAGTTAGGAGTTTAAGGACATGAAGACCATCAAGAGTTTATATTTCGCTCACGTGCGATCGTATACTTAGAGTACCTATGATTCAGTTGTCTGGCATTCATGTCAGGACACTTTCATTGATCAGATTGACGAATTTTGAATGTTCGCAATCAGGCGACAAATGTGACGAGAGCCACAAGCTTCCTCCATATATTGCTTGATGTGAATCGATCAATATGGAATCACCTGGATAAACGTAGGGTAAATACCTGTGTTCTGTTTGCCTTTGACATTTTGCATAAAACTTAGAAAACGTGAGGTGGTCCATGTGGAAGAAATAAGTGGTTTCAAAGTCTTACCGCTCGGTCAGGAAATGGTCCAATTGAAAAATTAATTTTCTTACCAGAGTAGATATGAGTGGGCCGAAGTTTTTCAATGCCCACCCGGCCCGAAGACCGGTCCGAAGTTCATTTTTGGGCGTCAAGCGAACGAGTTTGGGCCGGATCGAACTCGGACTTCTCACGGTCAGCCCGAAAAAGGAAATTATCCAGTAAAAACGTAAAGTGTTTTACAACCAAAAAAAAAAGAGTGAAGTAACGTTCGATTTATCTCCCTAGGGTTCAGTAAAAATGTTCTTGGAAAATGTCTTTAATGAGATAATGCGTCTGCAGCCAAGCAAATATTATTTAACTCCCTTTACTGGTAAATCATACGGTAGACTATGTGTCAGATGAAGAAGTTTAAACCATAAACTCCATAGCAACTGGTATAATGTCGAAAGAAAGTTTTAGTAGAGGCACGCTAACATTTCACAAATTATTTGACTGAGTAACGCATTTCTATAAAGAAAAGATCCATAAAATTTACGAGTAAACAGAATGGCAAACCGCGAAGAGACACAATTAAAAGTTTCTTGTCTGGATTTCTTTATTAAGACAAAACTTTTTATTCGTTTGAAACTTTCCTCCTTTTCATTCACTTTTTTCCACGGCTTGAGTCAATGAAAAAGGAAACGAATTTATATTCGCAATTTACCTTAATTTCAAAACCAACAGAGGACTTGTCAG
>JANTFA010201408.1:0-17407 GCA_026413405.1 Phytosciara flavipes
ACCACCCAGGACCATACGATTTGAACAAACAATTGGAATTGAATCGCAAATTGAATGCTTTGCTGAATCAGGCCGCACACGGTGCGTTTAGACATGCTCCACCAGAATCGAAATCATCGCTCGGCACACGAGAAAAACAGCAATGGGAAAGTCTTGGGAACATTTCGCGCGTCGAAGCTATGAGGCAATTCACAGTTAAAGCGCAGGAGATCAAAGCTGAAGCTGAGTTAATGGAACGAACACATGGCGGACAGTAAATTATGTTCAATGCTAGATTTGCCAGGTGTACTATTCAGTTGATGATATCGCTTGAAAATAAATAAATTCATTGAGAAAATGTAAATTGCAAACAAAATAAATTTGAAAAGTTTGGGATGACATGTTTTTGTTAAGATTAGCAGATCAGCGATACATTTCTTGTAACAGGTTTTCCGTTAAATGTGGTCACGCATGTGCTGTCATCAGATTAAAATCGCTTCGAGTCAATGGTGTGTCCTAATTCTCAATTGAGGTGATGCATTTCTTAGAACATACCATTGACTTCAAGAAGTCGAGTTATTAATAATTTTAATCTGATGACAGCACTGAAAAAGCGTGACGTCATTATTGTGTACGATTCTTTTACTAATTAAAATCATCAATGCACTATCAAGCAGCTATAGTGCATTGAAATCATGCATCTCTCAGTGAAGGTTTGTTCAACTGTACGGTAATATTACTGTTCCTAACGCATACTGAAGAGTTTGGTGAATGAAAGCTTTCCAGCACGAACCGGAGGTGGAGCTCTGGAAATTAATTCGATAAAAACAGTTCTTCATAGCACAAGGTACCAATCTGGCTTATAGTACGCTGGAAATAGACGATGGAGTAACGATATTTCGGAACTAGCTAAAGAAAAACCATTTTCGATTAGTCGGAAACGCCGGACCGTCATTAAAGTAGCTACGATATCAAAGCTTTTGCGAACATTTTTTCAACAATATTTTTGATTATATGTCGTGAGTTGTGTGGATGATGCTTTGGCATTTCCAATGGCCTTGGAACATACCTGTTGAATGACGTAAGAGTAATAGATCTTTTTATTAAGAGAAGTGAATACCTAGATTTCGCGGTGTGCCGATGTGTCGCCAACTATATTCCTCTGTCTTTATTTCAGTTTAATTTCTAAGAAATTATGCCTTCGAAGACCCACGAATAGAAGATTGTTTTATTAGAAACCGACACAAGTGCCAGAATACATGAGAACACCGTACCTTGTCGATTGCAAAAAAAAAATATTTTAAAATTTGGCGCTGTTTTTTCAATGTTAAAATTCATCAACTTTTAAGGCTAGTGAAATGAGTGGAATACATTTTTGTTAAATCGATGAGGCAAAACACCCACAACATGAAAATCATATAAGCGAATGAGGTGTGTTTATTCAGGTTTGTATCCTTTCCTTCCCACGTTCCTTTTTCACACACATATTCGCATAACACTTGTCTTACACCACCACCGAAACATCAAGTGAGTGCATTTTATTCCGCTGTGCATTGTACCCCCAGCACATGTTTGTTTTGGTATATTTTGTATGTACATACGTGCAGCAACGATTTTGACATTTCATCTGACGTTTTTTCTTTCGTGCAAATTCTCCCAAAAACCATTTTTTCTGAATTTCCTATAAAATCCTATTAAAATTTAGAGAAAAAAAAACTGCTGAAAATGTTGGAACAACAAACAACCTAAGACACGATAATACAACTATGGAAGGATGTCTATCTGTGGAACCATTTCAAGTTATTCCCTGAATTTATTGCTATTTACACAAGGTAATATTCAGTTTGAAGCAAAAAAAAATTTTCCCTTTAAATATTAATATCAAAGTGTTATGAGCATATGTGCAAAAGGTGTGTTATCTATGCCCATGCCCATGTAACATTACAAGTTACAGGTTCCATATGTCGGAATAATTGGATGTGTATCAGTCAAGTCAAATCTATTTTTAGTGGTTTGCGTGTTTGCATTGATTTAACAAAAATTTCCCAACATCACAAAAAAGTCTAAAAATTTTAATTGTGGTCATTGAAATGAAATTGCATTGAATCTTAACGCAGGCGGTCAGTGTTGTGTCTATCGAGAGTTTTTGTTAGTTTTTTCTTTGGTTGTTCTGTTTGATTTCTTTGTAGTTTTTAATTTGAAACAATGCCTCGGACATCTAATTTACATTTGATGCGATCGCCATCAGAAGTCTTTCATAGATCTTGTAAATTGAAAGTAGTGAATGCATTGAGCATCCTTTGTAAACAATTGATTTCTCCGGCAACATTTACACTTCTTTCCGTTTCGATTCTCTCTCAAATTGATTGATGAGATGTGTCAAAAGACTTCTCAGTGATGTGATTTAGAACAATGAATATTAAGCGAACCACTCGACCGATAAATTAATCTCCTTCCAGTTCTGTCGGTCGTAACACTAACTGTAAAATACAACGAATACATCATCGATATGGGAAAGAATGCCACCATTCCGTGCACAAATGAAAAATCGACAATTTGGATCAAGGATAGTCAAATGGAACATCGACAATTTCATGTAAGTGGAATCACAATAAACAGTGAATTGCCTGTGCGTGTCTTTGATATTGACGATTTGTCCATGGTCAGATTCATCAACAGTCACAAATATCCCAAATCTCTTTCAGGCTGGCAGTGATTTACGGTTAACCAATGTTACAACACAAGATGCTGGTACATACACCTGCCTGATATCAACATCTAGTCCCGACGCCAGCGCATTGTTGAATGATTCGGCGGAAATCTATCAGAATGTGGACGACACATATGTGGAAGCAATGCAAGTGAAAGTGATGGTCCGAACGGTACCGGGACCAGTGTCCCGTTTAAGTCTGCGCATTTCCACTATATTGGGCGTATTGATGTGGGATTTTAAGAAGAATATGTCCGGCGGGTATCCGTTGAAAAGTTTCACAGCCGAATTCCGACCAACTGCTCCAACAAACCAACCATTGCACGAATGGGAACGCCTGGATCCGATTAATATTGCCCCGAATGTGGTAAGATTGGCCACACACTTTCTCAATTTTGCACCGTCACACTAACATAATTGTGGGCGTGTTCCTCTAGCGATACATGGAAGTATACCACCTGATTCCGAATACGACGTACGAGTTCCGGATTTGGGGTAATAATCTTTTGGGGGCCGGTGAAATAGTCAATACACTCATCACAACATTGCCGGAAATTGGTGACGAAGGTAAATAAAGACAGATTCAATTCATTTCTTGACGATTGAGATTTTTAATTGTTGTTTCGTGTTGCTCTGCAGAACTGATTCGCATTTTGTTACGAGACGTTAAAGAGTTTGATAAGAATGTGTGGACGTATGCGGTAAGCGTTGTGATGGGAGCTATGGTTATACTTGGACTGTCCGTGTGTTTTATGTTATTGCGTGATTGTTACGAGGAAGACGAACGTTCAGGTGAGTCTTTGTTAGATTTTTCAAAAATAGATTTTGTTACGGGTTGGGAAGAATGTTGTTGTAGTGCTCGTAGTTGTCTGTCCGTCGCATAGAAACTTGACCAATTCGTCAACATGAGCCCAATCACGGCAGAGTCAAACGATGGGATGCACGTACAATACCTACTGTCTATCACGGATCATGCGCTAGCCCATTTCAGTCTGCTAGGGAATTGGTGGGCCGGTCTTGCTTTGATTTACTTTCCGATTTTAATTCAATTGCCTATCTCAATTAGTTCCACGCTTTCGTTACATGATTTCCAAACTCTTGCCAATGGCAAATGATTCTTCAGTTTATTCATTTCCAATGTTCAACTAATTTCAGTAAAATTCTCGTTCTCAACTCTGCCTGTAAATATCCAACATTCCACACGCAGCTCCTAGGGGCCATTCACAAATTACGCACGCTCAAAATTAAGAATTTCAGAACCCCCTCCCCCATCGCACGCCAAAATGTATGGAGAAATTTTCGAAAATGTTTGAGGCGTACGCTTTTGTCGAACCCTACAGAGCGTGAGTAATTTGTGAATGGCCCCCTACTCAAAACCGAATTACCGGATTCCTTCATACCACGCGGACAACACATTTAGTCTCCAGCTATGGTCTACATTTCACTTGCTTTCATGCGGGTCTTCATGAGCAAATGGGTGAATGTGTACAATATAAAAAGTCAACGGCTAACGATTAACTTTTCAATTTTGCAATTACTTGAAATTCACGGGAAAATCATTGACGAAAATGAGTAACGACACATGCAATCCAATTTGTGTTATTCATTCCACATACGGTATCCACATTGCTCTACATGCATGATGTGCACAAATGAAGTAACGTGCATATCGCACGTGAAATGATTAACGAAAATTGGATTGTGTGTGTCGTTTCTTATATGCGGTCTGTATCTAGCCCTCCCTCCATATTGAACGATCCATTGCCACTTGTTGCCAATTTGTCCCCTGCTGTTCGCTTAATTTCATTTGTCCATCCCTCTGAGTGGTCTGCATTAAATTATTATGACGAAAATCTTTTCAACTGTTGCACCGTTGCACGTGCAAAACACTCTCTCCACTTCAAAGCTATAATTTAAACATCGTAACAGTTCAGTCACATTTGAATGTCATTATGACACACTTGACATTTAATGCGCATTGTTCTGTACCTTCAAATGAATTGCAAGCGGTACAGCGGTACTGTACAAGTAGCACTATATATACGACACGCGTAATTCACAACGCTCCTACTGAGAAACAGAGAAAAGTATATGAAGTATATCAATTTGTAATGAGTTGGTTCGGGTTGTATATATACCAAACGAGTGTGAATGTATGTTTGCGCCGTTGTTTGCATATTTTTTCTGAATGAATATTTCAAGGGCGAAATCGTTCGTTTTGTATATGCGAGGATTCGTATTGAAATCACCTTCTGGCATAGAAAGAGTTTTTGGGGAATATAACTCGAACGACACGATACAACACGTTCGCGTGGTCAAATTAGGTTAGGTCAAGTTCAGTGTAAACCTGACCCAAACTTTATATGGCCGATTCCATGAGCAGTCCACGTTGCTTCGAAGGAACTTACGAAGTTCATCCATCGGAATTATTTTGTCGTTGTGCACAATTCCGATGAATTTTGTGGGATTTTCCGAATGAACGGGGACCACTCATGGAATTTGTCGATAAATGTTAATTCGATCTTCATCCGAAAATGTATTTAACGAAGCTAAAGCGTTAAAGTACCGTAACCGATAGATGATCTACAGGCTACTGCGCTTTTAATTCAACATTCACCTTACTTTGATTTCGTTAAATATTTCGTTAAATACGTTTTCATGATCTGTACATTGACCAATCAGCATATCTATCAAATATCCGAAACTCAACGAAATTTTTTTTCTCGTTTCGGTTCCATCTATGCAGAAGACGAATGGGAAACACTGGACCTCATACCGAACATAATATTAAATCCTGGCTTTTTTGAGCCAGACGATCCAGATAATCCATCACCGCCCTATTCGCGTACGATTATATTCGGCGAAGATGAATTGAGCAGCAGCGAAGACGAAACCGAAGAGGAAACGATTCCGTTCAAACGAAAATTTTCCCTATTTTTCACAGGCGACACTATCAAGCGCCTTTGAGTACAACGGTACCATGCATGCTATCGATACACTACTGTTTGGTTTTGTACCATATTTTCGTGATATTTTTTGAGTTTTCCATTTGTGTTTTTAGTATTAAAAGAAAAGGCCAGGCAAACCGACCAAGAACGGTGGTGGTCTGTGAATTGGGGGCTTGATTTAGTTGTTTGTTTTTGTTTATAAAAAAAAGAAATTTTAATTGGATGATCTGATGATCTATGATTTAGCGAACTCGCTTCTTTCTGCCTAATTACAATTAAGTTTGGATTAATGGACAAAACAAAATTTATTGAAAATTTGAAGAAAAAAAAAATTGTTACGAAATTTGCGGCACTGCCAGTTTTTTTGTAGTGTTGACGCAATATAACATTGAGAGAAAATCGTTTTTTTTTTATTTAAATTGAATGTTGAATTTGAAGTGTGAAACGAAATATCAAACAAAACTAAACAAAAGAAAAATGAAAATGAAAACACTAAATGGACCGTCGCCCTTTACGTGAAGGCGATGGGTTTCAGAAATAAATAAAAGAGACAAAAAAAGAAGAAAAAATATTGTTGAACAACAACGTAATTATATAATTGCTGTGATAAATTTCAATTCATAAACTCATATGTTTTTTATTGAAACGTTTTTTCGAATGAATGAACCTAAAGGTTAGTGATAAGAACATTATTAATTGGAGGATTTAATTTATTGTAAAAAGTGAGAAAAGGAAAAACCGAAGACAAGTTGGTTGCATTCAGGTTTTGATTGAGTCTAAAATAAATTTTAGCGAACATCAATTTCAGTCAATCAATTGTGTGGAGAATGTCAAATGCTCCCATTGTTTCATGTTACAATGTTTAGAATATCGCGACTATTATCACTGAAAGGTGTCGTTCGTTTTATAACTTTGTCGTTTCTCTCATTCCACTCATTCCATTTCCATGACGAATGTACGGATTGGAGAGGTGGCAGAAATAATCGATGGGGCTCATACAGTCGTTGTGTGGCAACATTCCCTCTTATACAACTAAGCATCATAATGTTTGAAAACTGCGGACATTTTAACTGTCTCCGTTGCATGAATTTCACATCTATTACCTAAAAAAGCACTTTGCGCTCAATGTCCTTTCTTGCAGCATTCCAACAGATGCTGATTTTTGACATTTTTTTTACTTTGAGTGAAATGAGCATTTTTTGCTGTGCTACAAACAAAATGCCAGAATAATGCTACTCAAAATGTCGATTAAAAGTTTTCAATATTTTCATGTCATATGATGGTGGTATAAAGTGAAGTACCTCTCTTGATGAGATCGAAGCTTGAATTGACAGCAGTAGTTTACATTAGATGCTGCAAAAGTAATTCATTTCATGAGGAACCCATTTTGTGACAATTCTAGAGTTTGCATATCTGAGCCGAAGGCGAGGTATGCAATTGCTACACCTGTTCAAAAACAGTTACAGAAACAAGTTGCTCAGAAACAGACAAGAGAGTTTGCTCTTGTCATAAAATTGTTTTCGAATTAATGAATTACGTGAAAGCATCCAATGTACTCTGGTTTACTACCTTCTACATCCGAAAGTGAAGTTTCACATAAAAATTTATTAGAAATAAGACGAAAATGATCCAACATTATAATTCACCATTTTCGCAGGGACTGCTTCAGTAACTGTCTTTTCGACCAGGTGTAGAGTTCGCATGTCCGAGCCGAAGCCCACATTTGTGAGTTTGCCTTTATCACGAAATGATTACCTCGTCTATATAATGAATTACTTTCGCAGCATCCAATGTAAACTGCTGTTATACTTACTGCTATACGCAAAAACTCATTTTGCTTGTGTAACTATTCATTTGATGTAACTTATCGCTGAGTGGATATTGGACGCATACAATGTTCTGTCTCGGACTCGTCTCGATTCAAGGTAACAACTTCTACATCTGATAGACAAAACTTCCCATTTATTGGTTAGTACAAGAGCCCTGGTACTTAAGTCCTCTGTTGGGTATGTTGAGCCATTGCATTCCTTAAACGTATCTAAATAAGCGCTCAACTTAAACTGTTGCAATAGGCAACGCCAGCGCATAGATGAAGTTTCACATATTTTAAGAGTTTTCCGTATGACACACTAAAACTGATGAGCTGAGCTCCGTATTAGATTTTTGCCATGCCAGAAAATTGGTTTTGAAAATATCGCAACGACCGAAGTCATCTACTCTACCCAATGAAAATTGACTGAATTTGATGCAAGCTAAACGTATAGCAGAGATAGTGAACTGTAAATTGCAAATGAATTTCGTAAAACGAAACCAAAAAAAAAATTGTTGCGAACTTTTGTTTTTTTCTCGTTTATGTAGCAAACTAAAAGAAAAAAATCTTCTCTAGTGAATTAGACCGCTTCAGTTTCCACATGTAGTATGATAAAATCAAGAGGAAAACGAAACGACACTGTAAAATACGTCAGATTTTTAGCAAAAATATTATAAATTATTGTAAGATCTAGTGAAAAAGCACCTACCACCTTCATTGTTTGAGTAAAATGATTTTATTTATCAGCCAGCCTCAATGAAGGATTCCAATTTCCGAAAGAAACAAGAAAAACGAATAGTTGAACAATGAATGAACTTACGAGAAATAGTTTTTGATCGCGACCTTCTTCCACAGCGACTTACAAAAGTGCCACCTGCAAGTACACACAACCGACAATGGTATGAATTCTGGTAGAATGTATTTCGAATGCACATTTTTGGAGGATATAAGTTAACGGTAAGAGAATCGCGATTCAGTTTCTCTTTTACTTATTCTTCAAACCACCATCTACACAGTCTGATAAAATAGACAAAACGTTTTGATGTTAATAATGTGCTGATCCATATTGAAGCCGAGGTAACATTGGATTCACCATGAGTTATGCAAGGGGCTTCCCATGCTGAAAGACAGTAGTTGTTGCAACGTGTTCGAATGCAAAATCTTTGACTTTATTCGTTTTAACACATCTTTCGGTATGAGACCAGACTGGCCTGATCGTTGCTGGCCTGATCGATGCTTTGCATATCCATTTGAGAGTAGTTTGTACACAAACCGACTTGGCCCCTTCCCTGCTCGAGATCAGAAACGAGAGCCCGGCCCCAAAAAATGTCCATTTAATTTGGGCCCGGTCCGAAAAATACCCGTTAAATTTGTAAATCGTTCGTATGCAATAACCGACACGAAAACCTAACACCGAAATCTCGTGATACAATTATTGTGTTCACTGCCATAAATTGAAAAAAAAATGCCTGACCCGAAAATAGGCGCAATGACTTTGTGCCCCATCCCCTTCCTTTACATCGAAACATGCATGTACCGAGAGCATGACTTTTTCCTGCAAAGATATCATCGTATGATGGGTCGTACAAAAATGACGTCACGCTTCGTCAGTGTTGTCATCAGATTAAAATCCTTAGTAATTCGACAATTTTGTACTTATTTTGAGTCAACAGTGCTACCTACCTCCCCTAGGACACAATGTCAGGCGCGCCGACTTCTAGGTGTCGTTGGGTACTGGTTAAACACTTTGCAATTACCAGTACCAGTACCATCAAACCAATTTAACACAACCATGCGCTTATGCCTGAAAAAATTTCACCTGCGGCGCTTCTCATCTTATGAATCTGGAAGCTGCAACAAACAACCAAAGTAAAAGTCGGCGCGCGCCTGCATAATGTTGTCTCGAAAAAGTGCAAACTTGTCGAGTTATCAAGAATTTTAGTATCTGATTACAGCACTGAAAGAGCGGTGACGTCATTTGCAAGCAGCGCTATGTGCGCCCAAAAACCCAATTCGGTCTCTTGACACAATATGTGGTTTGTCCAATATTGAATCTCATCAGTCAATATAATTCAAATATCACAAACTAAATTCCGTTAATTTAAATCGTAAGTAAGTTCAATCATTGCATTCATATCAATTGCCTGCGAATCAGAGTGTCCGCATTTCACTGGAGCACGACTTTACGTCGATCGTGTATCAATCTCTCAAGTGAACTAAATCAAAAATGAAAAAAACAAACAATTTTTAATTGATCAACGCGAATTAAAAAAGTTAAAATAAAATTTTAGTTTCGGAAACAAAATTTTGTTGAATTATGTAATAAAATTAGTAGAGAAGGGAAAAAAACAATGATAATAAATGCACCATCATGCCTATATAAGTTTAAAAATATAAATTAAAAGAAACAAAAGATAAAAAAAAATTATAAAAAAGAAAACATTCGTAGAAAAAAGTTAATAATTTTGGTAGTTGTATACGAAAGAGTGTGGCTTCTTATCCTATTTTCAACTGAATTATTTAGCTTTTAGAAATAATTTGCCTCCAAAGTTACAAAAGTTAAAATTTAAAATAGAAAAAGAAAATTAGTTGCAAACGCAGCCAAGACCGCAAGCATATAATTAAGGAATAACTCTAGATTGATTACACACATAATATTTATAGCAATTATGTGACACTAAAAATGGTTTTTAAAAACAAGAAAAAAACTTTTTTATGCAAATGACGCAAATAATTTTTGACGCGACGCAATATATCATTTGAATTAAAATAAAAACTAATCAACAAGGAATAGAATAAATCGAATTAATAATCAATCGCACTTGTAAAAAAAAAAGACTCGCGCGTCAATGTTAGACAATATTTTTAAGGAAGAAGAGCAACAGCAACTACAACAAAATTGATTTAACGACAAAAAAACCAAAATTTCTTTTTAATTTCCATGCTCAATTTGAAAACGAATAATTATTTTCTGTGTGCACTAAAACTACGGTTGTAAACAAAACATTTATGCGATACTATGCTCCTAAAACAACAAAAAACAATTTAAATTTAACATTTGACAACCACATTTCCATCTAGTCCATCCATCTGTCAAAGTAAACCAACCTGAAACAGAAAGTATGCGACGAATGATATATTCAAAAGTGGAGATGTCGTTTCAATTTAAATTCAAATTTAACAAACGCTTAATATTCTTAACCTATTTTTGGCCTAAAATATGCTAAAGTTTAATTATTTACATAAATATATCAAATTTAGAATTAGTTGGAACTGCAATGGGAATGCGGAGCAAATGCTTTGAAATTTATTGAGTCCGGACATTAGGTGATTAACAAAACTGGCTGGTGATAATTGAGCTAAAACAAAAAAAAACCTATCACAGAAATGATACCTAGATGGCGTTGCGTTGCACGCTGTAGCGTAGCGCCATCTAGGATTCATTCCTCTGTAGCCGATATACCAATTATGATGCATTTGCTCAACATGTCTAATATTTTTTATAAAATTGACTATAAATCATTCATAGGGTTAAAAACAAATAAATTTTTACATTAAATATTAGTCCGGTAATTCACTGTACGCTACGCAACTACTAAGCTTACTAAATAGTTAACAACAAAAAAATTATTTTACGTAAAGTCACATCGAAAATCGGAACAAATTTATATTTCGCATCAACATCAGCGACAGCAACCAGATTTTAGCGTTCGGGCCTCCTCATTTCACAAACTAGCACCTTAGAATGGTTGTCGATAATTTAGAACAGGTTTAAAATCAGGTCACACGAAATTGTGCCTAAGTTCGGCAATAAATCGCATATGGTGTGGATTTTAGTAAAAATTCGTGGCTTTCTGTTGCACATTATAGTTGACCAGGCAGCCAGGTGGAATCTCAAGACAGGTCAACTTCAGGTTGATCTGTTAGGTCGAACCTGAAGTTGACCTGTTTTGAGATTCCTCCTGAATTCAAACTGTCATTACGGGAAGCAGTGGATTTTAACCGGAAGCGATGTGTTCGGCAATACCAATGTCTCAAGTCTCTTAGCTCGCTTCAGCTCGATAATTTATGGCTTCGAGATTGCTATCTGAAGAAAAAATAGGCGAAACGACCGAAGCTTTGAATAATATGGAGAATGGTTGGATGTTATCTTCCCATGTTATCCTCCCATCATTCAGTTGTTTTAATGTGTATGCCTCAACTCAGAGACGAAATGAGAATCTTTCGTAGACGTTCTTAACATTGTGTGCGTTGTAAGGCATTTTACACAGAGTTTCATAAAATATTTTATGCGACCAAGGCACCTACTTCTGTGAAGATTTTGCACATTCATGATGTTGAGCTGTATTGATAACTATTTTATCGTTACTGGAAGTGACTAGCCTCAACCTAGAGTCACGCCAATGTCGCCACCAAACTCTCGCAGTATCTTTAGCGTTCCTTTACAGTATAGACTAATGTATTAATACTCAGGAATATTGTTTAAGCTTTTAAAGAAAAACTACTTGTTGTTAAGCTTATGATTTATCTTCTTCTTCTTAATTGATAAATAATTACTGGACTAATATTATGAATGAGGTTGCTTTAAGAATGAAAGAAAAGGAATAGAAAATACGGTGGTGAACATTTGAAAGGTATATCATCGTAATATGAATCCTTTATTTCTCATACTCCTCTCATCACTTCATACAGTCAAAGAATATAAAGTTTCGACATTTTCCGTATTAATATCCTTACTCAATCCACACTCTCGATCCACAACGAATGAAGCCTACACTTTTATTGCGTCAACATAGATGGCGATATAAAGGAGTCCATTCTTTTGGAATAACGAATAACTGCTTTTCCGTTCTTTACACATATAATTTTCTTAACCGTGTCGTTTGGCCGCAGGTGTCTCTATTGCAGATAAAACAATGCTTTCATTTCTCTCCTATCCACATTTATTACACATTGAAATTCAGCTCCTGATCTTAATATTGATGATCAATCATTTTTGTCAAAGAATATATTGCCAGTAAACAGTGAGAGAAAAATAAGAAACAGCAAACGTTATTCATTCCACACGATGTACAAGTTACTTCATATACACATACGTACGTACGTATATCAATGTGGATACCATGGTGGATATCACATGTGGAATGAATGAACGTGAGTTGGATTGTATTTGATGTTCCGCCGCAAAAGATGATCTTCTCATTATAGGGTGATCTAATTCAAATGTGAAATACTGATATTGCTTTGATATTGTTTTCGAACCGTCCTCACAAAACAAAAATGAAAATTTCCAGTTCATACTTTTACTTTGCAGACATGAAGTTATCATTAAGAAAAACCAATCGAAACTGGTGAAAAAATATCGTCTTCAGTCACCATGTTCATATTTCGACGGTGTGACAGTATCACCATCACCGCTAAGTAAACTACCTTAAAACTGTGGGATCCATTTGTTGTGGATTGAGCGTGGGTTGAGTGTGGATATTAAGACAGAAAATGCCGAAACTTCATTTTCTTCGATTGTGATATTCGTTATGAAGAAATGGGAGAAATAGGAGACATGGAAGATTTCGTAAAAGAAAAAAATCATCGGGAATTCAAAGTGTTTCGCCGCTGTAAAAAAAACCAATAAAATAAAATAAAACCGAAACGTACTGATTCGGCCGCCCCCAGCAATGCTTTCGTATATATTATACATAGAGATTATTATCACCAAAATATTATATACAATTTAAACAAAACAAAAGAAGAAGAAAAAAGGAAAAGGAAAGAAACCAAAAAGGAACTTAGTTAAGTAATAAAAAAAAACCAAAAAAAATAACTCTGCATATGAAATGACTTGCGCTTTTGTTGCCGATAAAATGAGTTAAAAAGAACATTTTTCACTTTTTTTAAGTGAAAATAAAACCAAAGAAATTGTAAAATATAAAGCAAACAAAACCGAAGGGAAAAAAATTAAATAAAAAGTTTAAAAAAAGCACAGCACAATTACTGATATATATCGATTGGAACCAGGATATTATAAAGGACGACCGGAAATAGCAATGAAAATACGATAACAAAAGCATTAAAATATAACATAGAAAAGACTGTAGAATTATTTAAACCAAAAAAAAAGAAAAAAAATTTAAAGTTAAAAAAGTGTTGCTATATTTTTAGGAAAAACAAAAATGAGAAACTTAAACACATAAAACAAGAAAACTATTATGTAAATTGAATAAATTGGAAAGCAGAAGATGAAGAGGAAAAAAAAGTTGTTGAAATTGTTATTATTAGGGAGAAAACAAGAAGAAGAAGAAGAAGAAGAAGTTTTGGGTTTTTAAATTAAAAAATAAAAAACACAAAAAAGAAACACAAATTTTATCAAAGCCACTACCCCCCTATATATAATTAAAGAATATACATAATTGTATTGTGTATATTGGCTTTTAATGTGCGAATAACGTCAAAGGCCTCGTTGCTAAATTATTATACATTACCAATTATGATTACTTAAAATCATTCAAACTCTAGTCCTATAATTTTCCATATTTGTTTAAATTGTTGTTCCTATTGTTTTCATAAATCTTAATTTACTTACGTACTCTAAACTATGAAACATTACGCTTATTATAAAGATCTAATTTGTTGAAATTGAGAGGGAAAGCAACCGATTTTTTAAAAAAATTCGACGAAACGAAATTCAAATTGGTTGACAAAAATTGTTGATGATCAAAGTCATTCTTTGGTCATCGACTTTCGTATTATGTATGCTGATAGATTGTGAACGATGAATCAACATCCGACTTGGTTTTATTTTTTTGTAAAATAGACGTCGAATTTTAAGAATTGTTTTTCCATGATTTTGTTTTTTATTTTTTGTTTTACATGCATCACGTAAGAAGTTGGAAGAGTACTTATATAACAAAAGCATTCTGAGTGGCTGCGTCCTTAAGAAGAACAATAGTTATTTGTGAACCTGTTTGAGCCGGTTGTTTTTTTTTGGCAATTTCGTGGATTGTGGCCCGAACGAAGTGAGGGCGATAAGAAAAAGTGCCTAAAAACAACCCGCCCCAAACAGGTGCACATGTAAGTTTTCATGCGAGTGGCTGAAAACCCGAGAAATACATTTCAAAATTGCCCTTATTTTCGGCCCCGATGTACAAGAATTGCTTATACTGCTTATTGTTCTGAGGATGCTTGTGTCCTAAAAATGCCGTAATCCTGCTTACGTAACGGACGCTCACTTAATTTTGTTTTGTCATAGCTTTCTAGCTTCGAGCATTGCACACTCAATTGTGATACATCAAAATAGAATTCAATTTTTATACCTTACACGTACAACGGGGAATGGGAATTTCAACATTTTCAGTTTTGACGTAAAACGATGTTCTAAGCAAGAAATAAAATGCCCTCAAAATGCACCGATTTTCTTTGAAAGTTCGTTTAAATTTCGACAAGACAAATTTGGGAAAGGCGGATCTATAACTTTGACTAAAAGTCATTTTAATAGTAGATTACGTATTGGTTCAGGACGAGGGTGTAGCGAATGAAATATTTTTTGATTTTTTTGTCCTTGTGTTCGGGACGAGGAAACATTTTGGACGGCTGAGAAAATTGGATCGATTTGAGGTTGCATTTTGTTTTTTTATAAAAGAAATGCCGGGTATTTACAAAGAGAGAGTCACTAGACTCCAAGTTTGCGTTTGCGTTTATGTAAATGCTTGCGGGCTAGATTGCTATGGCTTCATTACCTTTCGTCGTTCAACCTATTTTGTTGCCTCTGTATTTTTGGTATGGGATTAAGAGAGAATGGTAAATGTTTCAGCGTTCTAGAAAATCAGTATGTAACAAAACCGTCCGATATTATTTCCTTTTTACACATAGACGTTCGCCTTCATTTTCAACTGTTGTACTTTTCCTACACTAATTTCAATGTTCAGGCAGATTAAATGTCTATTTTACGCTCAGAAACCAGAACAAGCATATGGACAAGCTTTCTATATCAAAAATCATCATAGGCTGTATATAGTAAAACCAATATTGAGTTTGTATTTATGCACAACAGACATGTCTGTTAAGATTGCTGCCTGTTTTCATTTCAATTCCAAAGATAGTTTTACTCATAGTACCAAATTTACTTGAAAGGCCATCTGAGACACAATTTCTTTCTGTCATTCTCTCTCTAACCTACACTGAAGCCATGCTATGGGGCAACAGAAGTTCATTTTAATTTTCTTACTTTCGCACTTCATTTTATTCGTCGTTGTTGATAGAGTCGTTGTTCATTCGATCAGTTCTTTTTTTTACTCATAGTTTCGCAGAATTTTCCTTCCTTAAAATAAGTTTGTATTCCTACTTTTAACTCATCTTAAGTTATTGCTAAATAAAGAATTTTTATAAGCAAAATGTTCTGTTAATTTGTTGTGTAATACTTCAACGAAACCTAGGAATATGAGATGTTAACCCTCTCCATCTTCTTTTGGTAATTGGTAATTGTCCCATGACAATTTATCAAAAATTATTTGACTTTTTTAACGCTCCATGAAAATTGCACTAACAAAAGTGTTATTGAGAGCTATTAAAAAACGGAATCGTCCATCACGGTACTGTTTATGGAACTCACCAATCGATTGTGGGATGTAAACATCACACTTTTTCTAAGCTCTAAGTGGCTCTTTTTAGCGAATGGAAGGTTTCCAGCAAGAGCTGGAAGCGGTGTATGACGTGTTAAGAAATTACTTTGAAGTAGCGGTAGGTTACACTCAACGAATAGCTGAAATGGACACAACACATCAATTTATTTGACATTGTAGAGTCGATCACCGGATTAAACCTGATCAATCGTTAAGCCATAAAAATATCCATTCAAAAAGAGAATAGCCAAGGTATACCAGGACATTGCTCAACGAAAAATCATTGTAAAACATTGCTGGGACGTGAGACGGTTAGTGTCTTTTTCATCACCAATAATTTGCGTGCTGTAAAATGGCACTTTTTGAGTCCTCATCCCCCTTTGCACGTTATTCAAAACCCCACGAAAATTAAAAAAGCACTCGAAAATCGACCAGCAAGTTGCTGAACAAAAAGAGAACGTTTTTTCGGCTCATTTGATTGCACTCGTACTTGTGGTCCATCGGTTTCGTTAAATGGTGAAATGGCAATAGCCTTAAGTTGCAATAACCCTAAGCAAAACAAGATTGGATATTTCCCTGGAAGTGTGCTAACGCTTTCTGATTACTGCCTCCCTCTTGGTTCTTTCTGGAATTTTTTCGTAATCAAAACGACGCGACGTGATACTCATCCACTACATTGAGAAAGGTAATAGCCATTGAATTAGGAATACAAATCCAAGGCTGTGGAGGTCTTGCCATCCACCTCTACTAAAAAAAACCTCACCACAGCCGAGTTTGTATGACGTGATGAAATTTTTGTATGAAAAGTGGTGTGCCAGCCGAGCTTGTTTGGCAAGACCTCCTCAGTAAGAATCGGCATTCCTCATCTCCTAATTCATAGTGGGTCTGCTTTAGGCGAAAAATCGTGCATCGCAAGAAAGACTCCAAACGATGATTGTAGGTGGTTCTGTATCGATTCCTGATTTTAATGTGATGTGGGGCAGTTGCGGCAGCTCATCGGTTTACTCGTGAGCGGCCGTTATTTCACTTTTTTTCCACGATTTTTCATTCGTAGACGACATGAGATATCAATATACTTCCAAAGGATGGAATATTAAGAGAAGTCCAAAGTTTTTTTTGGTGAAATGTTTTTATTGACATTTGAATCCAAAATGGCCGAAAAAAATGGTCAAAATCTTTTTCACTCACTGGGTCAAGACACCTTTTTGATCTTTGTGACATAATATACTATTTTGGCTTTGACCATTGTTTTCGGCCATTTTGGACTCAAATCGTCAAGTCAAAATTATGTTTGGAAATATCCACTATAGTTCACATGAAAAAATTTGTAAATCAATCAAAACCT
>JANTFA010201519.1:0-28444 GCA_026413405.1 Phytosciara flavipes
TTTGCATACAATCTGTAATGAGTGAGTTCTCAATTTTGTGTGCCACCTGCCTTCGTGGGTGTCTTAACCTGTTGTAAGCAACCTTGGAATATTCCATCTGTCGATCTTATTTTTGTGGTCTAGATCGCCGCCTCCGACGTTTTTTCACTGCTCTCTCACGTTCGTTGTGACGATAAAAGTATAAAGTTTGTAAAATCACAACGTCAGGCTGAATGGTTCCCTTATGAAGAATCTTCATTGAAGATAGATGACCGATGACTTACCTGCGTTGTATGAGTTAAAGCATACCAACAATATTAGACTTAAAATCTCATCGAAATTTGACGCCTGTCAAAGTAGTATTGATGGTCCTAACGCACTTTAAGTGAGACCTCTGTAAGTGAATAGAAAAAAAATTGGATGGACTGCATTTGTGAGTTTTCATAATAAGATTGTTTATTCGGTTCATCTTTCCCTTTTTCATACAGAAATAAAATATACAATTTTTGTGTTCCATTTTTCATATAATTTTTGTTTTGTTGTATTACAATAATATTCTATTACTTTTAACATATTTCTTTCTCCATTTCATTACGTTTTTTGTTTGTTTAAATTTACTTTTAGTTTAACGTTTTCTCTCTTTTCATTTTATTTTTTCTTATTAATTTTTGTTTTCTTCGTCCTCCTCCTTCGATCCTCCTTCAACTTAACAACAATTTTTCATTTTTCATTTTTTTTATTGTTAATTTTATTTTTGTATTGTACATTTTTTCACATAATTTCTTTTCTCTCACTTATGAGTTACGCTTTTACGTTACGTAGTGTGTTTGAAAAACAAATCGAAACAAAAACAGTTTTGAAAAATTAAAATTAGCAAAATTCTAACGTAAAACCAAGGTTTTGTCCTTGGCAACAAAAAGTGACTAAATAAAGCGAAGACAGTTGTGTAGCACAATATACAAACAGAAATGGTAAAAATTATAAAATGAGATCGCATTAATTTTAATCAAAAGCTCTTCTTTTGTCATCATCCATAGTTTCTGAATTATAAATCTCTTTTCCGAATAAAAAATATTTCCTTTCCATTCATCAAAATGTGAGTTTATCGAAAAAGATTCCAAGGAACTCAAATTGTTTAAAGTTTTCGATATCCATTTCCATCATCGCATCGTGGACAAAAAATGTAAAATCGAAGCAGTTCGTAAATTACGTACAATGAAAGAGAGATGGACTGGGGGGGGGGGGTCGGAGGCTTGCGTTGAAGTTCATACGTATTCGTTTTTCCTCTTCAAAAAGTCTTATAAGTCTTGGAGGAGGTCTAGAAAATGGGAGATTTTAGCGTTACGTAATTTATGATCGGCACCTTGCAGTAAAATGCATCAGAAAAACTACCATGGGACCATACGTATATTTCTAGTCGCATTGCACAAGAAAGTGTTTTTTGTCAATAGAATTGATTTTCCATTATAGATGTGTGGCAATTGGTTAGGGGTTACGAGTATCGAATTAGATTTATTGCAATAGATTCGTTTGCCAGTGTATTGGCTACGTATTGGGGTGGTTTTGATTTTTAAATATTGGCAAATTCAAGGAGTTTCTTTTTGCTTGGCAATTCCAACACAATCTATTTGAAATGATCTACTAGATCTTTTAATGACGCTGCTTTTTGATTTCATCGAAAACTTTAAATTTTTTATCTTTCGCCATCCATAATCCTGTTTCTGTAGAATTTCGTTTCTTTAGAATGTGAAATATTGTCGAATCTAGAATTTTGTACAGTGAGATCATTTGGATTTATGGTTGATTATCGCTATCCAAAATTCTATAGTCTGGAGATAGTTTCAGTTTCTAAATATTGAAAATTCCATCAGTCCATGTTGACAATGAATGGTGCTGATGCTTGGAAATTAGTTCTGAGTATTTTACTATTGGGAAATAACGCGTGAATCGGAAAATTATGCTAAAATCATTCGAGTATCAAGTCGATTTATGAAGCAGCTCACAATCTCTGACCTTTATCGTAGGAAAATGAAACTTAAGATTTCTCTAAAAAAAACATATTTGGAGAAAATCAAATGCAAAGAAAATATTATTTTAATGGCACTTGCATCACATTTGCTCTAAACTACAAGCTAATTGAATCAATAAAAAGAGTTAATTTTTGACCGACTAACCGACTTTCTGTATAACGCTTCTGACCAACGTTTTGAATAAGAGTTCAAGCAAAGCTGAGACTTATCAACACATCAGGGTGTCATATTTCATTTGAACCAAATTTAATTTAGACTTGACGATCGGTATTTTCCAATTCCAATCAAATTGTTACTCATATGTTGTATGGCAAATTTGTTCCACAATCCACATAAATCATTAGCAAATTGACATCGTACATCGACAAGGCTGATCAAACATCGGAATATAGTTTAAAACAACTGAAGGGCGACCGAATTATTTATTTAATGTCTCAACTTGAACACAAGTTTCCGTCTCAGTGTAATAGCTATTGGATCGACTCAGATTGTGTTCTAGATAGTAGATTTCAGACTACTTCATCCATCCGTTGGGAGGTCTTCTTTATGTTGAATACAGAAAAACGAGTTTCACAAAAGGAAACCATTTAGCAATCGAATCTCTCGGAAATGAAAATTCTCTATCGGAATATCCATTTTGGTTCAATTACATTTGCTACGGAAATTCTACACTTTCAAGTACAATTTTCTCAATAACAAAAGCGTTTACTGCCTGCTCTATGCGCAAGTTTAACATTACATAGCAATATGACCCCTGCGAAAATGATCCATTACATTTTCGGAACATTTTCGGTTCGTTTCTGATGAGTTTTTATGTGAAATTCAACTTCCGCATGTGGCAAGCAGTAAGCCAGACTACATTTTGGATGGTGCTATGTAATTCATTAATTCGGAAACAATTTCATGACAAACGCAAACTCACTTGGGGTCGGATATGGAAACTCTACACTTTTCGATAAGGCAGTTACCGAATCTTGAAGCTCAAGAACAAACTTGTGCGTTTGTTTTTATCACAATTCCCTCGTGTAATGAATTACTTTCGCATCATCCAATGTCAACTACTATTTCCGTGCTGTTTGATCGACAACTTCAATTCGAGAAGGGAACAAAGTTTATTTTATTTTATTTATTCCGTTTCTTTTGATGTTCGAGTCGTTTCTATTTTCTATGATACCAAGAAAATCTGAAGGGGTAGTTTTCAGGGAAATTCAGTCGGAAAATGTTAACAAAACGTCGGTGGTGTCGGTAAATTTTCATTATATTCATTGAGATCAGTAAAAGATACAAAATCCAATAAAATCTAATAAATGTCGTTGTAAACGGATGCATGCAGATTATAGCGAAAATATTTTGAAATTATAGAAAAAGCTAAAAGCAAGAAAAAACTGAACTCAACAGACATTTTTATAATAGTAACATAACTTACCACTCTCTGGGACAAGTGATGGAAACGGTACACTTCTAGTGTGATTTTTGCCAATCCGAGGCGAAGCTGAAGTGAAGCGCACCAACATGTGCCGTTTCCATCATTTGCACCATATTGTTAAGTGAGGTCTTGTACCCGAAAAAAAATTGAGGTAAAGTATCGTCCCCTAGTGAGTTCGACCTCACTTCATCTCACATATTTTTGAGTAAATTAAATTTTTGTAAATAGACTAAAATGCAAAACAAAATTTTTCTTCTTCTTTTCTTTCAATATAACAAGAGTTTAAAATTTAAAAAAAAAATGCCTTAAAAACAGATGCAATAACCACCAATATTGTGACTCAATATCACCATCATTCATAATTTTGTTTTTCTTTCTTTTTTTGTATTCCCTTTGTTTAAATCTAATACTTGTCATCGATCACATTATTTTCATCATTTTTTTTTATACAAAATAAAACATCACTTTTCCTAAAACATTATTTAACGAATAAAATCCCTCCTTTTCTCCTCCTCCTCCTCCTTACATCATACGTCAATTGATTTTCTTTTTCCAAAAATTTTCACAAAACAAACAAAAAACGACGACGACGACGACGGCGACACAGTGTTGCACTCATACAAAATCAATGAAGAAAAATCCGAAACTTCAATTTGACATTTGATGCACACGGTGCAGATTGTCTCAAATTGAATTTTTTTATTTTTCACACTGATCAATTGAAACCGTTGAGTTGAGTTTTTTTTTAGGTAAAAATAGCTATTTCAAAATCTCTTTTGCAAACAAAAAATCAGTTTTTTTCTTTTTGGACGCTTTTAGCGTCGCAAACTTGTAAAAGACAGTGGCGATCATGGTGATATTTTATGTCGGGGATGTCAAACAAATCTAACAGAGGGAAAATGATGAACTACCCAGACTGAAGCAATTAACATGCCGTTTTTCCTGCATTCCTGTGATATAGTTTATCGAAACATATTCACTTCGTGTAGAACGACGACATCGACCAAAGCACCTAGCAAGCAGGGTAATAGAATTTGTTTATGTCAAATGGAGTTATTTCCAATGTCGTCACTGACGTAACATTGGATTGAAATCGTCGTTAGGTGCAGCTCATAGAAAAAACAACTCGATTTGACTTAAACAAATTCTTTTATCCTGCTTGCTAGGTGCTTTGCAGTGACACAAAAACTAAATCAAACTCGATGCTCTTTTAGGACATATCCTTTCCTTTTTTCTGTCTACTCAAGACCCATCATCTGATAAACTGACCTCCTTATTCAGTCAAAATTTTCCAAAAATTGAACCAGCCTACATCGCAAGCGTAGCACAATAGCAGACAGGTATATCCCGGTCTAGTCGTGTTCATTAAATTCATAAGAAGATACGACTCTTCAACAAAGGCAAAACTAAGCCATGTATCAACTTCACTCTGTGGCCTGCCATCGCTCATCCACCCGTCGATCCAAGCCGCCATGTGAGCCTAAGAACTTTGGGTCATCAAGTATCAAAGCAGATTTGATTTGATTGAATGTATGAAGCACAAAATTAGAATCTTGGCAAGGGCACAAAATTAAATATTTTGGCCCATTTTCGCCTTATTCTGGTTTAACAGGTAAGCTCGTGACTCTTCGATGCTCAGTTGGCCGTGTTTCAAACCGAGCCTTGAATTTACCTGAAGCCTGATTCAATGAATTTTGACCTGACCTGAAACCTGCCAGGGCTTGAGTATAATTCAGGTTCCGTTTAGGTTGCTCAAAATGAAAACCTGACCTCACATGAAAAGCTGGTGGCCAGTCATCATCACCACATGTACACAACTTTTAATAAAATGACACCGTTCAATGATTTTAAACGGAACAAGATCTCCATATGGTCCATTACATATCTCTGTCTGACAAGCTCAAATTTTCGAGCATCATTTTCGCCAGCAATGTCCAATGAAGATATCATTGCATCAGAAAACTCTGTACGTTCGGTGAATATGACCGTAAGTCGTTGATAAACTTTATAGCAACTGGCACGGGTGTATGTAATCCATGACCTTGTCACGTGACTAACAAACTGTAAACCAATATATCTCGAAATCCATTACTCTTTTCTGAAAGCATGTTTGATTCATTCGAAAGCGGATCACTAGTAGGGTTGCTCTAAAAAATGTCTCCTCGATTTCAAGAGCTCATTTCGTTCATCGTGGGACAGGTCATGGAATTATCCATAACGACGATTAACAAAAGAGAAGAGGATCTAGAATAAAACCGAGTATGTTCTTTGATCGTTTCGATGTTCTTTCTATAAAATAATTTCGTTAATGGTTAATGAGACTTTATGCAAAGTATATTTGCTACGCTTCGAATAAATCCCAACCAGCCCCAGAATGTCTATATCAAAAGAAGCGCCGGGCATGCTGCTCAATGAGCGCTTGAACGCAGTAACTGGCGCAAATTTGGAATTTCGATTAAAAATACGCAAGGGCGTATTCGGGCCGGCCCGAGCAGCCCATATGGTCAGTACGGGCCTGAGTCCAACGAAATATAGTGTGTGACATTAGGCACTGAAAAGGGTACAATGAGTAAACACTACAACACTGAACAGAGGAAAAACTTCTTTTTTCTTGTTATCAATTCGACGGTTCAAATTCTACAGATTTGTTAATTTCGTTTTGTCGGCGGATGAGGCATAAGTGGTATATGAATTACTTTTTACAAATTACAACATCGATTCCATATTTTTATAGTGTTGACACTTAAACTTAAACACAAATCATTTTTCCTTTTTCTATTCTTTTTTCCCATTTTTATTTCTCTATTTTTTGTAAATTTATTTTGTTGGCGCTGGTGAGGCATCGTCTTCAATAATTTAAAGAAAAAAAATATTTTTGTTTTTTGTTAGCGACATTTCCCATTTTTTGTTTTTGTTTTTTGACATTTAAAATTTATATAAATTGTGTAATTTTATCAACTATTACGCATAATTACATAATTTTGATTCGTTTCATCATAATATTTTCTTAAGGGTTGTGATTAGTTGAAGAGTAAACATTCTGATGGTGGCGGAGTTAAATACAAAAAGAAAATTGTCAATTTGTCGAAATCATAAGCTTTTCTTGCTATATTCATCTTTGTAATGCTTGAATCGCACTAGCTCCGTTCACTTTTCCGTTTAGAGACTGCGCATGCTCAGATAGAGGTATACGCATGCGCAGTTTCTCAACGGAGAAGTGAACGGAGCCTGTGCGACTCACACACATAAGACCAGAAACTTTTCATTTCGACAAATTGGCGACTCCGTTTTTACTCACTCCCTCTCCCTCTCTCCCACTCTCTCTGGTACTCAATTCTCTTATTTCTCTTTGAATTTTTTTTTTGTTAAGCATCCTACAAGTACATGTTGTGTATGCAAATTCTATATACAAAATTCTTTTTAAACTGAAAGGGCAATTACAATTAAGTAGTTTCTTCGATATATAATAGTAATAATATAGCTTTCCATTTTACATATTTTATAAACGTTAGAACAGTTCGAACGATTAGGTTTACTGCATCGAAACAAAATGCACTCGTGTTTGATCGAAATTAATCCAATGAGAAGGACAAAATCTTTGAAATGTCTACAGTTCGATATGGTACATGAATACGACGTCACGCTTTTCAGTGCTGTCAGTGCTGTCACTTCTAGACAATATAGTGTGTCCAACCCCCTCATTGAGGAGTTGTATCTGGGGATAGGAAACTCATTTGTCTCAAAAAAGTGCATACTCCTCGAGTTATTAGTGATTTTAATATGATGACAGCACTGAAAACGCGTGACGTCATTCATGCACGACCCCTTGGCAACTATTCATGAACCGCTTTACGCACCATCTTACACCATCACTGTTATCGACATGGCTCGGAAATTCACGAAAATTATGTGAAATGTCTCGAATTTTTCATTAGAATTCCATTAAAAAGTGGGCTTTCGATAGCAACAACAAAAATATCCACTTCCCCTCTGACTACATTGCGGTCTTATGGTACAACAATTGAAGTAGAAGATTTTCCATCGATCTGTCATCTTGTTAGCGAGAGAAAGAGAATTGAGTAAAGTTTCAAAACTCAATGAACATTCGCTATAGATGAAGGCAAATTCAATTTTATGACTCTCAAAGGCGCGTCGTTCTCGTCACCTTTGGATGGCAAGCAAAATATTTTACATCGAATGTTTCAACGATTTCCTCTTCTTTAGAAGATAAGAGGGTGTATTAGGTGTACGTTACATGACACTTATTGGAGAGTTTAAAAATTGGAATTTTGCATATCAACTACCGAATTCCCGAAAGTGACATTGACAGAGGTGGATCATTTGACTGCAAGACCAGCTGCAGTTAGCCATGTGATTTCTTTATGATGTTCACAATATTCAGATCAAGGAAAGCAATAGGATCGGTAATTAAGTATACTGGCGATGTGTCTGCTGCCTGTGAAATGTTAGTTAAGCCATCTCAAGGCAAACCTGAGGCCATTTTCCAATCTCAGATTGCTTTTACATTTAGCCCGTGGATCTTCACGGCGATATTTTTCAGATGATGCATGTCAGTGACCTTAGAATGTATCTAATCGCATTGTCGTTATAAGAACATTTTCTGTGTGGATTTGTCGAACCGTGCTGAGAGTCCTTGAAAATCAGTATCAATAGGACAGATCAAAAAGTGACTCGAATAGATCGACTGAGAAGTAATGGCTGTGTAACCGAGATAGACCGAATGAGAGGTTTCCAGCAGAAGTCCCTGAAGAAGCCCTTCAGCATTCAGTTAGCAACAACATTCTTTCTCTATCATACACCGGAATTCAATCACATGCTATGCGCATGATTTTAATGCTAAATAGAAACGTAATTCATTTTAACTCTTTCGTGACTCATTGTAAAACAATCTGAAATTATCGCAAGTGGAAATTGTCGGTCTTGTGATTCATTAATTCGACTTAAAATTTAGGATTTTTTTTCGTCGCATTCCTCATAAAATTATGTTAAACATAGCAATGGCAGGCTGATAAATTAAGCGATAAAAACATGATGACCCATTATGCTAAAACAAATTGAGATTAAACCAGCAACTACGAAAACTTCGATGGTCACTAACTGTAACTGAAAAGTATTTACGTCTTCGGTTACAATTTGTTCTAAATATTCTAGACATTGTTGGCTCCAATATGGTTAAGGAGTAGCACATGCTGCTGAACAGTTTATACCAACTCCGAGTTAAAAACTGGCTCATTAAAGACTCTAGAGCCATCGAAGGATTTAAGTAGCTACATCTAAGAAAAATTCCAGTTGCTACTTGAGGTCCTAATTCCCCCAAGAAAAGATTAAATTAGAGTGATGAGAGAGGCTTCCAACAATTAAAAATGAAAGGGGAAAGCACAGATTCTTTGTTTCTAACACTCTCCAACCTTGCTCATTCTCTCACTGGAGTCTTTCAGGAAATAAAGTCAGGTGTCAAGGGTAGGTGCTGGGGTGATCAGTGGATTAAAAACAAATGCCCACTGTTTCCTTTAACTTTAAATTTTTTCGAAGGACGTTGATCTTGAACATAAATTTGTGATTGAAGCGAGTGTTGGGTGATCCACCCAATCCACCTAATTCACCTAATTTCTGACATGTTAGGAGAAAATGTTGTTGCGAATTCAAAAGTATCTCTGAACGGGGTACATAAGATCGCACAATGCAATAGAACGAGAGCCCATGCGCATTTTTGCCCCTCATAAGGGACCAGTTTGAAAATTATTCACAATCTTTTCCATTGGCCAGCACCGAAAACGTTTTTGGTTCTACGACTTTTATGTTTGAGCTTTAGCAGGGATCTCAGTGAGGTTAGCAAAAGATGGCAAAAAATCCGAATTGATATCAAGAAATGAAGATGATAGAGCGGCTCTATTGGAGCCCAATCAAGAATCCGTCAGTTTACGTATCGTTCGTAAAATGGCATATGTCAACTTGGCGCCGCTGGTTGCTGAAAACATGCACAACACGGTGATAAATTGGGTGTTTTTGTCGCACGATGTGGTTATCAAACGAACGAAGTGAGCTTGATAACATCGCATCTAGTGCCAAAAACATCCCCATTTCTCAACTCGGTGCAAAAATAATTATTTTATGCGCGACAAATTGAAAATTCGACTTTTCAGGTACGCCAGAACTTCAGAACAAAAACTTCTCTTCATTCGGATTTTGTACAATGTTCGACGGTTGAGATATACACTAGGGCCACCCTCGCTAGGGCTGTGCTAGGGCTCAAACACAAAAGTCTCAGAACTGGTCTATTATGAGGGTCGAAAGTGGTCTACAGCTTTGCTTGAAAAGTATTGCTATCTTCTTCAGTTATGGTTCTGGATCATTTTGTTCTCTTCTCATTTTCCTGTTTGTTCGTCAAACTTTTCCTTTTGTGATAGGATGCAATAAACCTTTGTAGAACCGCGCAAACGTTTGAGGTTCAAGGGTTTTTTTTCTTTCTTCTTCTTCTTCTTCATTCATTTTGTTTATAAAAAAGGTATTGGTAGAACTCTTATTTTTATATCCATTTTTTGATCAATGCATTTAGATAATTAACTAGAATTATTTATCGTTTTTCCATTTTTCCATTTTTCTTTTATTTTCATCTCTCATAGTTTTCAATATATTTGTTTTAGTTCTTGTCTCTTTTACAATTAGGGGGGGTTTGGGGGATTTCTTTTATCATTAAGGAAGATCACAATGATTGATTATTTCACAATTCAAAAACTATTTTAATATTTTAGTGAAAGAAAAAAAAATTATCCAAAAAAAACTCAATTTTTTACCTTCTCTTCCGCCTAATTTTTCTTTTCTCTCTCTCTCTCTCTCGCTCTCTTCCTACTCCTCTCTCTATATATTCAATTCATTTCGACTTTTCCGTGCATGTTGTGATTACAATTCTTCTGACCGGACTTTCGACACATCTCATCATCACATATCACTGGTGCCGACCATCGACGCTTTTTCGAAAAGATTCCATCACTGCCATTATTACACTCAGCCATTCGGTATATGGTCGTCGATACGGATGGATGCTTCGCTGCAATCGAATTGCATGTTGTTGGCATTGCACTACTACCGCTGATATGTTGATGATGATTGGATTTAATGGACCCATCGTCCGTATGCATGTTACGTATTAAGGATGTATGATGATTTGTAGTTACCTGATGGCGACGTTCATCATTTAAATTGTTCGTGGTATTATTATTGGCTAGCATACTAGCTGCATTTATGGCTGCATTCATTGACGATGTGTTTAGGTATGTTGCATAGAAGGCGAGCGATTGATGACAATCGAATGGTGGCACAGGTCGACTAGTTACGGTTGTGCCGGTAGCCGTTGTCGGAATCGTTTCCGGCTTTTTCGATAAATTTTGTGGTATTTGGTTTGAGTCATCGTTATGGTAAAATGATTGCGATGCTGGCGTCGATGTGGCAATCAGCGGTGATGTGGGTTCACGCGGCGTTAATGAAATGCAAACATCGCCCACCCGTAGACGTTGACATTTCAAACCGAACGCTTGTATTGATCCCTCCGGATTACATGAGGCCCAGCCATGACCATAAACGAAAAACGGATGCTCAGCAGTTGTGTCCATGTCGAACTAAAATTGAACGGAAAGAAAATCGCTGTAATTTATGGTTTTGGATATTCATCGTTTTATACCGAAAATATATGTGGGGAAAAAACAACAACCGCCAGCCGGCAACAACAACAACAACACACACACACACACACATTTATTGAGCAATTAGTACGACTTTTCCCTGGAGGGTAATTCTTTTTGTGCAACACAAAAAAATGTGTTCAAATGGCCAACAAGTTATGCAAATGCGTCGAAATCATGTTTACATTTGATTAAAATTGGTCTACAGTCTCTCGCTGGCATGGCGTACAATTTTTTGGTTTCGTAAATTGTACTTAGGGTTCATCCATAAAACCCGTCATCTTTGTAAGGGGAGGGGGGGGGTCTATTAGTGAGTAGATGAAAGTGTGACTTACGTGTTATAAGGTATAGGAAAAGTGCCGACATGGGGGGAGGTGGTATCTGGAAATTTGTAAAGAATGAGTACGGGATTTATGGATGGCCCCTTAGCAAGTGACGCTTGACTTGTTGTAATTAGTGCATTATAATCACATTTGCTATGATACCTTTTACACCTCGTAAATGATTTTATGGTCTATTACGTCCACCTTGTAATGTCTTTTACTGTATGCAGTCCGGTCTACATACATTTTCGATCTGTTTTGTAGCTTTAATTATGATAAAAAGAAAAATTCAATTTCGAAACACTCGGTAGAATGTAAGTGGTAGATTAGAAGCATACGGAGCATCGGAAAGAGATCAATTTTATCTTGCATTTTATACACACGAACCATCCAGTTTATTTAGTAGAAAACACATTAGGTTTGACAGGGAACAAATGAGATGAAGTTTTTAATTGCATTATGACAAGAAGAATCCGTTTTCTTTGCGATAACTCGATAACAAAATTTTCAGGAAAACCCATTCGACAAAAATAAAACAACTCGAAAGGGAAACACATTCTGTTGCTCACGAGGTTTTTCAATTAGTCTGAGTCATAAAACTAATTCAGACAGGACCGTAGTTATGAAACCAATGAAATGAAAATGGTGAAAAATGGAAGAAGTTTGAAGGTGCGGCAGCCTCCCTGAAGCCCTAGTAACTGTGCTAAAGCAATCCTCGATATGGTTGACTCTAAAGTCTAGAAATTCCAAATTTCATCATCAGGAACTAGCAAAGTTTTAATGTCACTCTATTTTGGTTAACAGAACACGTCTACCATGAGCGGATTAAAAGTGTTTTTGAATTAAATTCAAACATTTGTATTATTAAGCGAACTAAAAATCGATAAGGATTACTCTCATTTCCTTGTTGATTCAAAGATTTGTGTCGTGTCGTACAAATGAAATGAAAAGGAAAATAAGGGAAAAAACGAGACATCTGTAAGGTATTTTAGATCAAATCTCTACGGCTGACTTTATCAATAAAACCAAATAATCTATGGCAATGAAACTGGTGGGACTTTCAAAGGCGACGTTCACAGACACAAAATGCAGGATATTGATCCAAAACATACTATCTGACTCCCTTTGCATCGAAACTGGATTCAAACGAGGCGACTGCTTCTCTACTTTCTTCTTTAATTTGGTATTGGAGAGAGTTAGAGCTTTGCCGATTAACTGGAATGGAATTATTTTCGATACATCCAAACAACTGACGGCTTTTACTAACGTTACTGACCTCTTGCAAAAAGGATCGATCAAGGTGAAGGAAAGTCTGATGGAAATGAACGAGGCGGCTAAGAAAGATAGCCAAGGATTCAGAATTTGACAAAACATGACCATGAACTTCGAAGTTGCCCAGTGTTTGAAATATTTTGGGCTCATTGTCCAGTCTTTCAAATATCTTGGGCTTGTCAATGTCGCAAACGATAAAGACGAAGAACTTAAGAGACGAGCGGACACCACCCCCAATAATATGGACTCTACAAAGCTTTGGTTAGGAGTAAATCAGCAGACTCAGGTGTTTTGAACGGGAAATTCAACGCTCAATATTTGTATCGAACGAAGAGGGAAATTTGTGGAGAATCAGAACAATAACAATCAGCGAGCTTATGGAGCTTTTCAGAGTCGAAAACATTGTTGGCGCTATTAAAGCAGGGCGAGATGGGCGATGGGCGGGTCATGTGACCCGTATGAACGATGCCAGAGTGGCAAAGAAAGTTTTCGCGAGCCAATTTGACCGACGATCGAAAGACATGGCGTAATAACGTGAAAGATTTTGTATGGATCTGTTAAAAATGCACCGATTCTTCATTTTGTACTCTGGATGTAGCGCAGATGAAACTTTGGTTCCACTTGCGCCGACTACATAGCTTGTCGCATAAAAAAAATGCTCCAGCGAAACCATTTTAAAGTCAAATCTTAATTTTAAAATGAACAATCATATCTTGACGATATTTCGATGAAGTTTAATTTGTTCACATTCATCATACATAATGGGTATTTCAACATTGTTCTACGACTGATAAGAAGTTAACTCGTTTTTGGGTTCACATTTTTGGCCAGAAACAATTGCGCATTTCGAGCATTGCCATGCGATTACTTTTTTGCTTGGGTTTCTTTATTTTTTTTTGATCAATTGCAAAAATTTTATATTGAAAATAGTAAGTGGGCGACTGAGGAGATATAAAATTTAGCAGCTTTGCAATTAATTGAATTTGTCGTGTGCTTAGCATCGCAAAAATATTTTAGTCATCGCTATCCACATATAACTGAATGAGCAAATTATTAAATTCATTGTAAGGTATTATGAAGGCATCAGAATAGTTATTTTGCTATCAAGATAGTTATGAAGTGTTTTTTGCACTATCCGAGGCGAAGCCGATGCCGACAAGACATCTTGTGAACATATAATTTGAAATGAAATATTGACACAGGTGCGATGCGAATCCACAGCATAACTGTTCGCCTCTGTAGTCGAATGGCTTTAGTCGTTGCTTTATAACCAGAAGGTTCTTGATTTCGGGTGGTCGAAGCCTGGCCTCGGCAACATTTTTATTTATAATAAATTGACGATTTATTCAAAATAATTACTCGAAAGAGTGTGAGAAAAACTAGTGCGGGAAAAACGTTTCTCGCACGCTACCGAACGTATCGAAGATGTTAGTGAGAAAACATTCATCCAAATGCATGCATGCAAAGGCGATGATTATGGTTCAGAATTGCAATAATAAATTTTTATTTCTGTTTCACCCAACAAAGGGGATGATGATGTTGTCATATCAACATTCAAGAGTTTAAATTAAAACATTTTGTGAATGACAAAGGAATGACGCATTATGGTTTCTAAAGATTCTATAAAAACAACTGGGTAAAAGGCGAACACTGTACAATCACACAATGACGAGAAGAATCACCTCTCCACTTCAAGCATGTAACAGCGTTATAGAACAGAACGATTTTAATATTCGTCTTGAAATGATCATTGTATGCTACCATATTATTATCCAATTATTATTAATCTATAGTTAAACGTGTACGTGCACATTCCAGTCTTTCAGAGATGATGGGATATTATAAAAAGGATCTCAACGATAGAAAAAGAAATCGTTTGAAGTACCTTTTAGGCGATAGTACCTATTGGCTTTGATTTTAAGATATGACGTCTAACGGCCTGTTACAACGCACTATGAAGAAGCGCAAGAACAGGTTTGTTAACGCTCATTTGGCATCTTATTTGGAATTGAGAGTCGGAACATTGAAAGGAATAATTTATACGAGAAATGCATTTTATCTGTTCTGGTGCTTGGTCTTAGTGCGTTGGTTGTTATAGAATTGTCCTCACAAAACAAGAAAAACCGTTTTTGTGACAAAAAAAAATGGGACAGTCAACAAAGTGTTGACAGCCCAAATAAAATTGCTGAAAGTTGAGCTCATTTACATTCTCGGGTGGCTTCTCTTGTTTTTTTTTGTCGTTGTTCCTCGAGCCAAATTGGTAATAAAACACAGTGGACTGTATGTCTACAAGCTTCATAAATTTTAGTACTTTGCCTGAAATTCAACTCTCCTATAGACAAATGAGCCATTCACATAATAAAATAAAAACCATTTTCTAATGAAATCATTCTAAGATCTCACTCTCTTTATGGTGGTTGAAAAAATGTTCGAATATCGCTTCTCTGTTTAAGGTATCCTAAGTGAAAATATAAGAGGCTGTACATAAATGACGTCCACTGTTTTTCGAGATTTTTCGACCCCTTCCACTGCGTTCACCATTTTCCAATATCTTTAACATGGCGTGTCCACTTTGGCCGGACCCCATCCCCTATCACAGTGGACGTCATTTAAGGACATCCCCACAAAAGTCACAAATTTTAGAAATGCGTAGCCTCACAGTCTTAAATTCTATTGTTCTCTGACGTTACATCGACCCTCATCTGGGGCCTGTTTGAAACCTATGCCAAACCTCTTTATTGCGAAGCACGAAAAACTTTTGTTCTACGACAATTTTGTTTGAGTTCTACGACGGTTCTAGCGAGGGTAGCACTGGAGTATATATCTCAGCACTCGAGCACCGTGCAAAATCCGAGTTGGTGTCAAAATGGAGGTTTTAGGATTAGGACCCAATGAAGTATGCAAGTTTGAAGGACTGGGGTGCCTGACAAGTTGAAAAATCGAAAATTTGACTTGTCAGGCAAGACAGAACTTTCAGCCAAAATCAACGATCTTGAACGATGTTCAACGGCTGAGAAAGACACTAGGGCTACCATCGCTATGGCCGTCCAAGAGCTCAAATACAACAGTCGTAGAACAAATGTTTTTCGTGCTGGCCAATCGAAAAGTTTGGCATATAGGTTTCAAACCGGCACGAGCTCTCGGTCCATAACTTCCTACAAGAATCTACTTTTCTATTTAACGGTGCGTACGAGTCAGCCGATAATATTGTCGCGGGCAATTATGCCTTCTGCTAAATTTGAACATTATTTCTCGTTTGAAAAGTAGCGATTCTATTTATGGTAAAATTTATGATTTTTCTCTGCGTTCTCCGTTCTTCTTTGTATTTACTTCTACAGTCATAAAAGTGCTATATTCATGGTCCATATACCATTTCTATATTAAATCCAAAAGTCAACGTTACATAGACTACAATGTATGAATGTACAACACGTACCATTCGCCATATTATGTATCTTATAAAACTGACATTGTTTTCAGCATAGTGTTAAGGTTTTTAATAAGAGACTCTCTATGTGTAAAGCAATACTGCGTTTGTCAGAAGGGATTTCCAGTTGTATTTTTGCTATTTCGTTTGAAATGCTAGATATGGATTACATCACCGCACTTTACGAGAGAATGAAAAGTTTTTTGTATGTCGGTCCCCATTCTTGAAGAAAAATGTCGACCGTTCTGTTTCGGTTGTGTGTATGGAAATTCATTACCATTTTTCATAATTTATATCTTGGAATGAAAGGAAAAAAAAACGAAATGAAATTTAATCGCCACAAATGTTTCACGCATCACTTGCATTTTGAATATTTAAAGTGATATTTTTCAACGATAACACGCAGTTAAGCATTCATAATTACATGATTAAAAAATGGAATTCATGGCGAAGGAAAGAAGAAGGAAAAACCCTCGAGAGAAATGTTACACGTAATACTCGCATCGACCGGCCTCTTTAAATGACGAACACCCTGAACAGGATAAGGAAACAAAAAAACCGAATAAAAAAAAAATTCAAATAAATTCCAATAAATTTAAATCATTCGTTTGGAATTCAAGTCTGTGTCCTAAATGCGCTGTCATAATAGAACACCGTTGTTGGCAACACTAAGCAAACAAAAAACCAAAACTTTTATATTAGAGAGAAGATGTAACAGCGGCAGTATGAAAGTTCTTCAGCAAAGTTTTGGAACAGAGGTGTTATTGGAGCCTTTGGTATTTGGTTGATTTATTTTGAATTGATTGATTTGCCAGTAAATTTTCTTTTACTTGTTCCCCTAGAGATGAGAAACTGTTCGAACCTGCCTTGTTTATATAAATGATAAAATGTGTGATTTGCGTCTTGAGTCCGATCATAGGTACCCAGCGAAATGGGACTAGCGGGTGGTATTGTTCAAATTTTCAAGTCGATATTTTGAACTGGGGACAATCAATAAATCCCGTTCTCACTTTTTCCAGATTTTCAGACACCTTTCTTCAGTTGTCCACACTTTTTATGTAACCTCATGTCTCCCTTCCCCCATCAATGGAAACGGGATTTATGGATGACCGCTTGGTACTTGAGACTAAATTTTAGTTCATCTGTTACTTCTGAGGAATTTCTTCCAAGAGGCCGTTCATAAATGGCGTCACGCCGTTAAGAGTAAGGGGAATCAGAAAAACGTGACAGTTCTAACAAATTTGAGCCAAATTTCGACTCTTTTTGTGGGGAAGATGGTGCCGCCATATCGGAAATTCTTTAAAACAGCATGACATGATTTATGAACGCGCTCCCAAAGACTTCAGGAGTCATTCATTAATGACGTTTTACACTAGGTGAAGCGGGCGATTCAGTAAAACGTGACAAGTGATAGGTACAGGAAAACATAGGACGAAGGGTGGAGAGTAGGTGCTGTGCCATTTCGATATCGACACCAAGTATTGTCTCAAATACGGATGTTTATATTCAAGTTAAGTACAAGAAATAACTGTGAGGACATCGGTTGAACGCAATTTTGCGTTGCTCATACCGATGCAACAGTACTTTTCTGAACGTATGTTGTGAAAGGATTTTCCTTTAGCGAATGAGAGGTTTGCAGCACGACGGATTTCGGAGTAGAATTCCGTTAGGAACAGCATTTTGTTGATATTGTACCCAAGGGCTCTTGTAATGTCCACATAAGAGGGGCAAGGGGGACATGCCGTTTTTTGCTGGTCTCGCTAAATTCAGCAGACGCCAATTGATAAGCAAAAGTTGTGGTTCTTCAATCAATTACGCATTTCTGCAGGGAATAAAAGAGTAAATTGATTCGACCAGAATTCGGGCGCGAGAAGAGGAGCATGAAGATCGACAACCGTTGGCACCGCTGAATAAAAGAAAGTGTGAAACATACGGACCCTCATTTCGGATATCATTAAATTCTAATTTGATGAAGGGCCAGTCCTCCAATGTGTACCGTTTCTTGATGCTAAGAATAAGAAAAATTCCCATAAAGTTAAAGTCTTCGCTCAAATCGAAATGGAATTTTAATCCGTTAAGAATTACATTCTAATGAGAAACCAGAAAATGTTCTCTCGCTCATAAGATCGATTTTTTGCTCACCCATAAAATTCCTAACCAAAATTATCATCAAAAACATTTTACATTCCAAAAGGAGAAAGAAAAAAACGTAATTGCCGTGACCCTAGCTCTGAGAGAGCAGTGGCTATGTTCTGACATTATTGGGTCAGAAAATTGTTTTTTTTCCTTCTTCTTCTTCTTTCATTTGCTCTACTCAATAAAATAAAACGCAACTGATGATCGTCCGAATATCTTATATTAATCAAGGTACCAATACACGAGAACCAATTTTTCAGATGGAATTCTTTAGAAAAGATAAGTCGAAAAAAAATTAATTATTTATTTCGGGCGTCTTCATATACACGTCCATGGGACTTACAATGGAGCATTCAACATTAAAATCAACATAATCGCACGTCAACGTCTCGACCCTAAACAATCCAGTTTCGATTTTTATCATTGCTGGTACACACACCGACCAAATTTATTGAGTTCTCTGCTTTGGGATATTTCTTCAAAGAGAGTGTTAGCCTCTTGATGAAGAAAAGAACACGTGAACAAATAACAAAGATTCGATGTAATCGTACAGCAGAAAGTAGGAAGGAAAAAAAATCTCTTTGGAATTTCATTATATCAAAATAATTACGGGGCCATTATCCACACCTTAAATGAGTAAAAATAATCACATCGTCTAATTAAGCTCGAAAACTCATTGATCTGAAATCTGAACATTATAAGACATAATTTGTGGATTATGCGTATAGAGAGCTCGTTTTGTTACAGAAACTTTTAGACCCGAACGAAGTACTACATCAGGTCTTATGCTTTCACTCATTTAGTTTGGAATACGTCCAATTCGAATCCCTGAGTAAGTGGACACCTTTTGTGGTTGCGTAGAAATGGCAAATCAGTAATTAAAAATCAACATTCGTCCGTTCGCAGAATAACTTGAATACAACAGAAGCAATCTTGATGGGACTCTTTCCTCCGTTTTGCATTCACAAATGACAGTTTAAGTTCGAAGATGACCAAAATCGGGCGAGCGCATCCAGAGATATGGTCGAGTTAGTGATATCTTCGAGGTCTGATTTCTCGCACATATTTCCGGCAAATACGCTTCTACAATACGTTCGCTATAAAAATGTACTTCTATAGCCGAATGGCTATAGTCGTTGTTTCATGGTCAGAATGTTCTTGATGTGACTCAATAGCGTAGTGTGGTTTCCACTAAACGATTGAAGTTACAAGTGCTGAGAGTTCGATTCCCAACTGTGACGGCTTACCGTCAAAGATATTGTTGGGGGACGGCAGCATTCTACTCCAACTAGTTTCACTCCTATGTACATAGATGGCACTCATCATCGATGTAACTTTGGTTTATCGCGCAGCTTACCATTGACACAGTATTACTGTGACAGTAAGGACTCTCGGTATTGAAAAGATCTCCAAAAAAAGAGCCACAATTAGCGAAACTAGTAAATAATGATCTAGCCTCTGACTCGTCAAGAATTGTTACGGCGGATTATCATTAATATGTTCTTGGTGTCTAGTGCTTGAAGCCTGACCTCGGCAAGATAGTAATTTATGAAAAATTGGTGGTTTATTCAAGCTCGTAAGTTTTTCTCGCACTAGTGCGAGTAATGAGAAGGTGCTGATTATGGTCCGGAATTGCAAATTGGTTTTGAACGGTTTTGAAAACCATGAAGCGGTAGATCTGTTTTTGTTAACCTAAGAACATGGCCGCCGACAGTCATCTTGGATTTTAGTGTTTTTTGCCCATACCTCTTCTAAATTTCACATGATTCTGGTGGATTCATTTTAGAGTTTGATTTTCAAATTGGACTTCCGTATGAAACTTTCGAAATTGATGTGAGGAATTTTAGTGATGAGTTCAAATGGGATTATAGAAAGATGCAGTGTTGCATAGCAGTTTTGAGATGTAAGCCTTTTATGGACAACGAACTATATGTCGTGCACTACTCGCACGGGTCCTCCTTATGTTTAATTTTTTTCGTTTTGTTTCCTTCTTCACTGTGGAGTGTGTAATACATAAAGGTATTGGCCACTATTGAGTGTCCGTACACCCGTGAAACCCATATATATCCACCACCGAAATATATATTATAAAATGTAACGACGAGAATTCAAATCAATGTACACGATCATAATTTTGACGGAACAAAAGAATTACAGACATTCTTAAAATGTATAATACGAAACAGGTTTAAAATCTAGTGCTGGAACCGAGACACGAGAATAAAAAAAACGAATTTTATGGTCAAAACATTTTCACAAGAAAATTTAGATTTTTTTTGTTCATTGAGATTGAGAGAACAGGTCCCCAATACACCCGAGCATACGCTTATAACAACTCGAATCGACTTACCAGCCCGACCAGAGTGTAATATTCTTCGTCGTCTTTTTATTTTTGCTTTGGTCGTCCACCAACATTGAAAATGTGTTTGTTTCATATGCTCCGAAAAATTTGTCATTAATTATACTTTCGGGTACCGCATTCTTTTGAATTAAAACGAAAATGTTTTATAATCGCATGGCAAAGACCCCGTGTAACTAGAACACAATTCACAGCACAAAATCTACCGGGTGGGCTGGAATTTCGTCAATGTTTTTGGATAGAAGATAGCGAATGAAGATGACAAAACAATCTGGCAAAATTCATTTTATGAATGTGCTCGATCTACACACGTCAAACATTATAATATTTTGCGAAATACCGGTTACAATCAATCCATCCGGCCGGCACCTCCAAACAAGAATTAGATTGTCTGTTTGGAAGTGATAATCCAAATTTTGAATAATAAATTTGCTTTGCAATGTGACACGATGAGTTGTTTGATTCAAATGATATGACAATTTTTCAGAATGGCTGTGTGTATTGATTTGCATTTTAAATTGACAAATGGAGTGACGGATTTTCATTCAATAATGAACTGTCGTGAACGTATTTATATGCATCACCACCTAGTTACGATGTGTATTCTTAATTCTTGCAACAATGTTCACTCGTCTGACTTACGTTAACTTACTCAGAAACGTGGTGTAATGTAAAGCGAAAGTTTACTTAGAAAGAGCGTAAAAATACCTAGGGAAGGTACACACGCTACTTTCTTGAATTGTCGACCTGGCCCGGGATTACCCCTGACCTTAGAAACGTCAGATTTTCTTTTATTTATCTCATAACCTTCTATTGGTGTGACGTCATTTGTGTACGGTCTCATAGTTTCCAGTACCTTGTCCAATTATTGGTAAGTCAATGTATACCAGTAATCATCTAAGAACTCTACGAATGCTCTATGTGTTTCTCTGTGGTATTCAAACGAAACTGAATCACTCTTCATTCAACCCTGTGTTACATCGTTCTCACATAAAAGATTGACATTCGTAACGATTTCCAACCAAAAACCAAACCAAAAAAAAACGCAAGCATTTTACAACATCATTCCCAGAATTAACCTAGGAACTAGAATTAAACAGGAGACTGATGCGTGCACCACCTCACAAATCTTTTTAAGAAGTTCACAATATTTAGGCGTTGTTTTACTTAACATCGAAGCAAATCAAGATCGGAAGCATTACAATTACGAGCTGGTCTCCTTACACAATTTATCTCGTAGACTCATACGAAACGTTAATGTAAATAAAATGAAGAAAATACACAAACTCATCCTCCCACTGCGCTTGATTCACGTTAAGTGAATGAATTGAAAGACGACAGAACTGGCTGTTTCGGCCTCAAAAATCATTTTGGCAATCGGATACTACCATGATCTAGTTGAATTGTTTAGACTGGCCCTTCCCAAGACGTTAGTAAATTGTCCATTGCTCTAGTGATCAAAGTCTTCTGAAGACTGTCTCCATAACCATTCTCTGCCATCTGCTGATGGAATTTAGGATCGAAAATTTGCTATGGAAAGTATCCCAAAACAAGTTTTCTGCATGGTGCTGTGTCATAAATAAAAATCAACCTGTTGATCGAAGCTGTCTGAATTTTCTATCTTTTGCTGGAGCCCATTTCTTTTAGATGCAACAATCAAAAACTCGATAACTACGCCGAACGGGTCAGAAAATTAATATGGCACACTTGGAGAAGTGAAATGTTTTCTTATTTGAGAGTTGATATGATTTTTAGGTTGTTTCTACGACACAAGATTCACCTTGGAATGAAAATCAGAATTGTGTGTTTCGTTAGACTGTGTGAAGCTAACCAGAAGTCAGAAAATGCAAAAAAAAACCACCTAGGTCCACCCTCACTGTAGCTAACGAAACAGTGACCCGATTTCAATGCGCATTTTCTTTCTGGATTGGTATTGTCAGTATCTATGAATTGCTGCTATATTCACACTTCCAACGTTTGACGGGCGCTAGGTCGAGCGTGGGTCGTCCGAAACTGCTCATCTACGAACCTGACCTCACAATTACTACAACCTTTCAAGGGGACACAATGTATTGGAATCGGGTTTGATGTCAAGTTATTGATGTGACGGACAGAAGGACGGACAATTTTTTTATTGTTGATTCGGCATACCTCTAAATGCATCCCCAAATGCTCTTAACGTCTGGCTTAACGTCCGATCGTTACAAACAGTATATTGAACCTGATAGCACTATGTACTTAGTACAAGACTAAAAATCCCAATCAACCACAATATAACCAAAGCAGAAAACATGTCGAATCAGACTTTCCTCAAGTGCAAAACCCCAGTGGAAGCATAACAGTCGCACGTTCCAACAATATAAAAGTCGCCTGTGTTCGTTTCTTTTCTTCATTTTAATTTGTTCGCAACAATTCCAGGCTATAATTCTCAGTAATGCCAAAGTATACTAAATTTTCATTAACATTTTACAATTTTAGAATATGTTAATTGTTCTCTAACAGAAGACCGGACGACAGTCACATTATAAATACACAAGAAGCAGCGTCGTTGAAAGCTGACTCCTAGCCAACAACAACTGGTTTTGTTGCGATCTCTTTACATTTTATTTTTATTTTTTTTCAGTAAATTTGTTTTATCAAGTACCGATACGACGCGACGACGTTTCGCTCATACGTTTCCATTTTTTTCGTTCGTTCGTTCGTTCTAGACCTTTTTCCATTCAATTTGATTTCTCACACACATTTTTATCTTTTACTTTGTTTCTTGTTCTCTACAATGTCCAATTGACCATCCGAATGACCTTGGGTAGCAACACAATAAATTCCATATGTATAACAAAACACCCAACCAGAACAAGAAAGCTCTACAAAAGTCTTCGGTGTTTTGTTGTTGAGTTTTCGATTTTTTATTTTTTTTTGGTTTTGTTCTTCTGTTTCTTCGTCTTCTCTCGAATCGAAATCAACAAAACAAGTCACGAATGCAAAACCAGAAACCAAGAGTTGTAGTCATCTTTTATATTATACATTTTTCATTTTTCAGTTCAGTGTGGTGTGCATTCCTTATCATATTTCACAACTAAAATTTTCATTAATCATCCAAAACACGTACAATACTCGTATCAGAAAATCATCCATTTCAGTGTTTCCATTCCGTGTTTTTTGTTTTTGTTTTGTTTGCTTGCTTTTTTCTGTATGCATTTTATGTGGATATGTTCCATACACATATCTTACACACATATTTGGTTCGGTTGGGTTACAATAATAAATGATATACGAAAAAAGAAACAACAAAAAGTTTTGTAACAAAATGCAGTATGAATGTGTATCTACTACATGGACAACGGAGGTAAAATAACGCGTTGACCAGAACCATATTATAACGAACGAAACACCATCCACAACTTTTGTACAAACAATAAAACGAACAAAGAACTTTAATTGACTCTGTCATTATGTATGCAGATGCTAAACGAAATTATTGCATGTACATACACGCAAAAACACGACACATACCGTCCAGAGCGGGAGAGGGAGATAGAGAGGAGTCTCGACAAGATCTGTGCAAACATATCAAATTCTTGATCAGATCGGAAAATTGACTCTTTTTCTCTATATGGAGTAGTACGTGACCTTGTCCTGGTACATGTTCCTGCCTTTCAGTGATCCACAAGCTTCGAATATCTTGGCGCGATAGTCAACAAGAGTCGAAATTGCGACGAAGACGTAAATCATAGGAGCTGCGTGGTCTGGCTGTCGGGAGTATTATGCGAAAAGGGTATGCCAGCAAAACTCAAGGGAAAATTTAACTCAACGGTGGTACGACCTGCACTCACTTATGGTTCAAAATGCTGGACTATGTATGAAAAGTATGGAAATGATCTGACAATAACGGAGATGAAAATGTGACGCATGTTCCTTGGCTTCACGAAGTTGGATCACATCAAGAGGCACGTTGGACATGAAAGAAACCATCGTCGACAAAGTCAAAATAGAGAGAAACGAATGTTGTGCTAAAGTCTACTCCCACGATGAAAGCAATGTGACGAGAAAAGTTTTCAGGATAGACAGCGACAGCGACAAAATCGATTCGGGCTAACACACGAAGAGAATGAGGAAATTGCGAATGCGAGACCTGTAACACGATCAATGAGAAACGCATACCGGTCATGAATTAAATGGAATATTTAAACGCTGACCCAAAAAGTTAAAATGACAAGAAAATCAGGAAAAATTTTGCAAACACGAGTCGCAGGCGGAAATAAGGCGAGGGAGAAGGAGACATGACCTTGGCCCATGCCGTGAGTAACAAACTTTGAAGCAAAATATCTCGAAGTCCAATAATCTTTTCTTAGATGATGTTTGATTCATTCGATAGCGGATCACTAGTATACCAGATAAGGTTCCATGAAGTTTGCTCTACGTTAGGCTCGCTAACGGACCGGTCGGAAATCGGAATCGGTCGGAAATCGGATCGGAAATCAGAAAATGAACCAGATTTCTTCTGACCCGAATATTGAAATCGGGTCAAACAAAAAATTGGTCGGTTTTGACCCGCTAGCAAGCCTTAGTTGGAAATTGATTCGTGAAGATAACAGCGGATTTTGGTTAATTGATGCCGATTAAATCATTAGTGACGAACGAGTAGGCAGACCCGATTTATCTCACCCGAATTTTGAGATCATAATCGGGTCGAAATAACTAGCGAGCCTTAGTTCAAAGAAACGTAACGGTACCTACAAATTCGAGTCAATTTTGACCATTTTTTGTGTGGCGAAAAATCTTCAAAATAGCGTGACGCCTTCATGAACGGCACAGTTGAGTTGGCCCAAAGTACTGGTGCATGCAGAAGACACTACATTTATCAAGTGAGAATGCGGCGATGTACTGAAACGTTTTCTTTTTTAATGAAAAACAGGGAATACCTTGGCAAGCAACTTGAAAAGGAAAGCGAATCAAAACCAACTGCAGGTGGCTCAGCGCCCATCAAGGCCTAAATTTCTGAACGAAGAAGCAACACAGAAAATGCGTCACATTCATTTCAAATGGAGAACAGCTAAAATTAGTAAATACAAAACTTGAAAACAAAGAAAAAATTTTATTGAAAAAAAAAATGTTAAAAAATTTGATGTGTAAATGAAACAACAAAGAGAAAAAATCTAATTTTATCCTTCTTGTAAATATCTAACCGAAAACAAAAACAAACAAAAAAAAGCGTTGAACATTCCATGTAATTTCGTTTGGGAATGGTTGTTGTAGCAGTGATTTCCTTTATTTTTACTTCTCTCCTTTTGTAGTGAAGTTGCAATTTTGTTTTTTTTTTTTGTATTTTTGTTTATGTTGTTTCTCGATTTTATAATCGTTTGTTTAAATGTAATTTGTAAAAAAGGCAAAAAAAGCAAGAGTATTAATTCTATATGCTAGATACTTTTAGAAAAAAGAAAATAAAATTTCAATAATAAGAATCGTTATGTGAAAACACATTGTACGTATTTCTAAACTGCGTCACATTACATCCGACTTGCATTGTTTCATTTTGATGCATACGTGCATATGTGTGTGTAATTACAAAATTATTATGAATAAAGAAATACAATAAACACTATGCTGGGTCACCACCGGACACTTACATCATTTATGTCGACTAATTGGGCAGTCTTTTGTCCGAACATGTCATTAGTATACTACATAGTTCCCACTTCTCCTAAAATCTCTGCGTGGCATAAATGTTTTTACTGAAATTTCAGATGGATTCTATAAAAAACAAGAGTTCATTTGAGGCAAGATCTGAATCTTTATGTTTCCTACGAGTATAACTGTAATAGCTCAGGGTCAGGGCCAAATTACAGCGCCCAGAGCTATTGAACTGTATAAAGTTAAAAAATGATCGCGAGCGGAGTGAGGTGAAATTTTTTGCGATTTTGCACGTTTTGTTTTTCTATTTTTAACTTATCAGAGCACTTAACTAACTACGTCACTTCTCAGTGCCCTTTTTGTATGCGTAAAGGTGGAAGAATTAAACTTTACGAATTTTTCTAAAGATGAAAGTGGCGTTTGCTACTTCTTCCGACAATCACCATCATCAATTCCTGTTTAGCAGGCGAATGATGGATTATAGTCACAGTTTATGACGAAAATAATGGCTGAAACCTATTGAGGACCTAATTTAACAGAACAGAACAGTCTGATTTTGTGCGCACGCTTTCCACTAACCACCCGTCCTCCATCGCACGTTCTTGCACGCTGCTCTTCGTCAACCCTCCTTTCCCGTTAGATGCGTGCGTAAGTTGTAAATGGCCCATTAGCTTCCCCAGAGCCCTGGGCTTAGCCCACTTAGCCCTTGAGATAAACCGGCCCTCTGGCTAGGCTAATGGAAGTATAGCACAAAGGTTTTTCAATTGATAGATCATCTCAAGTTTCTCTGAACATTGGAAACATAAATTCCATAACGGACTTCAGTACCAATTTCAGCTCCAAAAGTCCGTTGACATTAATTTCAGAAATCTAGAATTTTCAAGTTACAGTTTGCAGCGAGAAAGCCCATTGCGTCCAGCAATTTGATAGGGATTCACAAAGAAACAAAGTAAGATTGAAATACCTTTTTCCTGAAGCAATTTTTCATTAAATTTTTCTAGCTCGCCCATCCCCTTGCTGCCAATTATTGTCGGGTTCAACTCCAACCGAGTCAATTAATTCTTCGCTAACTTAGTTCATTTGACACAAACAGAGTCTAGAGGTTCTGTGTGGATGCTGCTCTTTGCAGTAAGAAACAGTATTTGAGACCTGTAATAAATCAAGCTCAGACCAACGTAGCTAGTTGACCAAGTTACACGGAAGCTGTGACTTGTTGACAATCTACACATCTAGTGCCTTAACGAAGAAAGTATCACTCGGTTGTATAAATTTCTATTCTTACATTACATCTCAGCACTAGTGTTTAAAAGTGAAGTTTGTAAAAAATGAGGCTATAGCGCTGAACGAAATAACTATTCCCACATGTCAAATTGGAAATTTGCGAAATAGATGGAAAAATTGTCAACCTAAGGCAAAGCCTATCAAAATCGGACAGTGTGGCTTGAGCATAACACCTCAACAAGGTACAAGGTACATTTCGATCAATCTACTTTTATGAAGGAACTCTGTGAGGTTCGCGGATACACAAGCAAAATTTGTACATAAATAACGCCGAACGTACTCCTATTTCAGAAACTTTTTTAACATACAAACTGGGGGGACGAGTCTCCCGCAGGCCCCTCTCTGGTACCCCCAGTCGACCTTGCTTAATCTAACAAGTCCTCCGCAGTGGGCACCTAATTTGTTAGACGATTGAGCTTAGGCCGTTTGCAGAGCATCTAGGGCTAACAGAGTTTTGTCTAAGTATTAAGATTATATTTTGCCATGAGCTGTCATTGAACTCATTAGGCCACAAATCCTGTTTTACGACGTAGTGCGGGGAACAAAACTTTTATTTTATTGTTTAAGTCGAACATGTTTCAAAATTAATTCGTATCACAGAATGAGTTTACCTTAAACTGCCGGCAACCCAAGTATATTAACACTCTGTTCAAATACTCAGATCGAATCTATGAAATTTGAGTCGGTGTCGCGCCAACTTTTGACTGGAATTGTTTTTCTTCCCACAATCTTCACAATCATACGGTGAAGACCTCGATGAATGCCTCTCCACAATGTGCCTCTGAAGATATTTGCTTGATGAAAAATCCGCGTCACATTCGTTGCATTTGACTCGTTCCCCTGTTTTGTGGACGAGATTCACATGCGACGTGAGGCTAAA
>JANTFA010201520.1:0-17403 GCA_026413405.1 Phytosciara flavipes
GAATCTAAGAAAGACATTAGGGTTATCCGCACGACTACCCAAGTAAAAATAAAAGTCTCAAAGTGTCCAAATACGTACAATAGGTGAGACTACGTATTTCGACACTTTGAGAATTTTATTTTTACTTGGGTAGTGTAGGACATATGGCTAGTTGTCCATAGAAGCATACATCCTCGTTCCATTTGAACTCGTCCCTTGTTAGAATTGCTTACAGCACTTTCGAAAGCCCCGTACGAAGTCTCATTCATAAAATGAACTCTGAAGAAACCATCAAAATCGAGTTGAATTTACTTAGGACACAAAAATCCAAGCCATTTTCTTAGGTCATCAGAAATAGTTCTACAGCTTTACGGCCGTAAACTACCTTTCAAAAAAAGAAAAATTTACGAAAGTCAAAATTTTCGAAATACAGACAGAACCACTAACATTCAAGATGGCGGCTGCCAGCCATACTGATCACCACTTTATAAAATTGCATGAAATTAACTTGAGATATCGGCCAAAAGCACTAACTTGACTATACGGCCGGATAGCTGGATTCCGGCTCATTCTTTGGGCTCTAACTTGCAACCTCGTGGTTCTATTCTGACAATCTTCTTTCGTAAATTAGTTCTCCTTCCACTTACTCCAATCATCAACTTACGCACGAGCTTGTACCGCTTGTATTGGTAATATGTTCGAGAACCTCACGTAGACCCAGAAAATAGCACAAGCTCGACCGTATTTCTGGCTCGGCCCGACAGATAGATTTTTTTATTTCTGTTTCGAAAGCTCACAAAAGGTTTCCGCTGACTCAGGGATTCGAATTCAACGTGTTACAACGTGTGAAAGAGTGAAAACATGAGACCCTCCACATTTTTTTAAAAATTAACTGTTTGCAAGAAACGACACGAAATCTACCATGTTTCCGACGGTTAAATTTTTGTTGCATTCTCGTAGTTAAGACGGTGAAGGTCATACATTTTACACCTGAGAAACTTTTATTTATGTCGATATTAATGATCCAAGACCAATGATCCAATGATCCAGTACATTCATCAATCCTTTTGATAGAAATCTTCTACTTCATTAGTTTTAAACTTCCACAGGCGGCAAGCGTATGAGCAGTATTTTCATCGGAATTAGTCGGAGATTTCCATTCACTTTTTGCAAGACTTTTTGTCATCCCTACCGATAACACATGTATAGCTCTGTCAGTCATATTCAGTTTCTCAATAACTGTCGGAGCCGATGGCACTAAATTATAAAATATCCTTCACATTAGGCACTGGTTTCCACTCAAAAAAAGGACTCCGTTGAGAGCGCCGTTAAGGATTTCTATTGGTTGAAAAGTGAGAGAGACAAATTTCAACCAATAGAAATCCTTAACGGCGCTCTCACTTTTTTTGAGTGGAAGTTCAGTGCTCCGATGTTCGTTATCTCAACATATTTCCTGGAGACAACGTGACATCAATAATGATCCGATAAAAATTATTCGCAAAATGTGTCGTTACATTCATTAGAATCAATATTTGTTATGGTTTTTGTTGATGTTCATCGTGTTGTTCATCATACAAACTATACTGATTGTTATGGTCAACGAAAATTGCATTTTCGAATTTACACTAATCGCTAGGCTAATCGAATTATCATCACGAACACACAAAATCCGCACTCACCGACTCATTGTAGAATCAATTTATCAAACAATGTCCAATTGATCGGCCGGACCGATTTGGAAATGGTTGAAATCCATTTACACACATAAATACAGGCGGCTTAATATCGGACTGGCAAACATATTTTCGTATGTGAACCGAAAAGCTTCCACATTATGAAGAAGTGCATTTACGATGTGTGTGGATAAGCCGGACAGATGTGGGCATACCGATACACATTCAAATGTAAACACAAATGCAATTATCTCTGACCCAACATGAATTCTGTGTCAAATCATATGCATCACCAAATCCATTCCGTTTACTTGCCAGAGCTTTTACTTTGTCCCTTTAACACATATTTTACCAGATCCAAAAGATATGGACATGGATCATTTTATAATTAAAATCAAACAAATCAAAATCTCTACCTCTCAATACAGTAGGTAGAAACAACTGAGATTAAACTTCGGAAATGAAAAAGCAAAAAAAAAATTATTCCAAACCAAGATACGCAGCAAAAAACAATTTGAAAAAAAGTTTAAAATCTCTGCCTCAATGTAAATGTGATTGAAGGCGGCTTTTGTCCCAAAGCCATTCGTTTTGCTATGGTAAAGTATGGAAAAAAAATTATTTAGTTGATGAAACGATCATTTACACTTCAATTAGCAGCAGCCTCTCATTGCTGGTATTAAGACACACGTTAATAATAATTGTCTACGGTTTGGTTTCACATATATATTTATCGAGACTGATCTAAATTGCATTTGGTAGGTATGTACGACGGCGACGAAAAGAGAAGTTTTTTTTCTCGTCTCTGAAGTATTTGTTATTACAATTATTAATAGTACCGGCTCACTCTTAGTTTTACTTACAACCGATTTGCCTTACATGTGGTCGAGCTATCAAAATTAGCATAATGTCAGATCAACTCTGAATTTTTGTTTTTATGTCAGTGATATTCATTCATATCGATGTCGGACTGGTTCAGTTCTATTTTTAGAATTGATTTAGAATTTGAGTTATTGATACAGCAGTTTAGAATGTCAGATGGCTTTCATGTGGCTGTTACTGTTACCAAGTTGTTTAGATGGCAACTCGTTTCCCTATTTTTGTTAATTTTTTTTTTCAAATATAATCTAAAGAGGCAGTATGAGCGATTCTTCTGAATTTCGAAAGATCAAAATCTGCACTCTTCCTTCGGATGCTAGTTTATAAAGTTCTGGTCTTGAGCCTTCGAAACGGGCCTCATATACTTTCTACCTATCGTGTGTGCTCGATGAGATATATATGCTCGATATATACTCGATGGACGAACTTTGACCAGTTCTGTGAACGTCTTATGATAACATTAGTGTCTATTCGTAATGTGAGAGTACATGTAGTCCATGACATGACCTTCCCATTATCCTCCATTTTCCTACCAAAAGTATACTTTAAAATAGGAAATTTCCTATTTGCAACTTCCTACGCCTAACTTAATTTCCTCATATCTCCGGTATCACTGATCGGAATTGCATGAATTTCATCACACTTGCTAGAGTTCGGCGAGCTCTAGGAAGTGTGATGAAATTCATGCAATTCCGATCAGTGGTACAGGAGATATGAAAAAATGCAGTTAGGTGTAGGAAGTTGCAAATAAGAAATTTCCTATTTTAAAGTAAACTTTTGGTAGGAAAATGGAGGATATTCACTTCCTCGATGAAGTATCGAAATTTTAACGAAATTTGGTGAGTGGGGGCTCGTTCGAAAGCTAGAGAAAAGTTCTAGGATGTGTGATCAAATTCGGCATGTTTTTCGGCGCTGCAACGCTACGACAGGCGCTACAAAAAAGTTAAAAAAAACTCAACGAAATTTTCCTATAACTTCCTCAAATATGGGCCAAATCATTCGAGTGGGGGATCGTCTTAAAGGCGGTCTGTAAGGGCTGTTATGATGCAACATATGTAGGTATATTGACAAGGCGGTTTTTAGAATGAGATTTAAAGAATCATTTTCAATCGAATCCGTGTACGTATTTCATTCTCAATTGATTGCAAATTGTTCAGGTCAGAAAACATTTTTGCACATGAAATTTAATTGATTTTCGCGGATGTAGTTTCTAACTGAGTTTCAACGGGTGAACCAATCTTCTTCAAGAATTTTAAGTTTGTTTCTCATTTCTGAGGCAGGAATTTTCCAAGGTACAATGATGAGTTACACGTGACCGCACTGCGCAGCGATCTCTACCAGAGCAATTTGTGCAAATCATAATGGACGTAAAAGGATGTATCGACTTATTCGATTCGAGTAGGACTCAGAGAAATGATACCTAGACGGCGTTGCGTTGCATGATTTATAGCGTTAAACAATATTATGGAGATCAACAAAAATTTCAAGAAGCCGGAATGTACGCATTCTCAAGACAAACTGCCTCTAAGTGCTGTTGTATGGTTGAGAAACGTTGTTAGAGCCCTGGCCCTAAACCGTGTTCAGTGGAGACAATTTGTTGGTGCCCAATGCTTCCCCTGCGGAGTAGGACAAGATGATGATAATGATATGCAGTCATCTTGGAGCAAAAATTCTAAACAATCAAATGAAAATTCTCTCGTTTAATATCCCATTTGATACAACACATCACAATCCCAGTGACTCTCCGAGAGTTCATTAACCTAACAAGATGGCGGCACACAATATTTGTGCAAATAAATTTTCGTTAATTAATAATTTTCACGGTGTAAAAGCTGATAATTAATGAACTCGTCGCATAAACAAAAAAAACGTTTTCATTTCGATAGCATAGAGGGTGATAAATATAAGTTCGTCAAGACGGGTATTCATCCACATTTTACCACCACACACCAGCACAACTCCTTAAAAATTGTGAATATTGCATCAATACATAAATGCACATGAGTGTACATCGCATGTACCCAATGAAATAATTTTCTATAAGTTTTCATTCATTTCAATAATGTGCATCACACGACGACATATGGTATGAATATTATGTTGTGTAAAAAAATAGGTGTACGGAGTACATGTATGTGCTTAGCTGTTAGTGAAAATATCAATGCCTGAATGACAACAATGGTTTTTTTTAAATATTATTATGCAGTTCAACATGCATGTTATTATAAGCTGCTTGTACCCCGACATGCCCGACATATACATATGGCAAAGTCCACGACCTTCTCCCGCGATTAACAAACTGGGGTCTTGAAATAGCTCGGAATCGGTTGGACTTTTCTCGTAGTAACCTTCATGGAGCCTTATCTGGTATACTAGTGATACTCTTCGAATGAATCAAACATGCTCTAAAAAAATATCGCTGGATTTCAAAATATTTTGGTTGGAACTTTGTTAGTCACGGGACAAGGTCTTGGATTGCTGCATATGAATATGTAAAAAGATTATGCTTTATATAAAACATCCGTACAACTTATCATGCGTCTGGTGTTTATATCATACACAAAAAAAAACCGTGTGTATATGTGTGATGTAGGCTCAGGCTCTAAACAAAAAATATAAGTGAGAAAAAAGGGTGGTGCTTCAATGAAGTCTTTTGTTGTAAATTCAGATAGACATGAAGTAGAGTGAGGGGTTGCTTCAAACAATACGGATATGTTCGTACATATATGGGTTGCAGGCTTGCATCAATATGACTGCATTAATTAAAAGAGAGAAAATTGTATTCGAAAGTACATGGTGTGAAATTCAAGGTTTGTTGACATAACTTCATACCCGACTGATCGTCGTAGCTGGAGCTGTAGTGTGTATGGGTACTTTGATGATATTTATAGTTTGCGATTGATATTGACTGACGCGACAAGGTAAACTCATAAATGTATTATTCTATCGTAGAACTAATTTGTTAATGAGAACCGGCGTAATTGGTAAAAATTATGCATCCATCAGACGTAATTCAATTTTGCGCGTACCGCTCGGTACGTTGAATATATGTTCAAGGTTCATCGCTTTGTAGATGATGAATTACCTATAGCCTCACTGACAGCTCTAACCTGTAATCCATACGGTCGCATTCATTTTGACGAAATAATAGCGATTCACAAGCACTCTACATACCATAACACGTCCTATCCGAACGTTTCCTCATGAATGTTGCCAATTTAGTGTAAGAGGTTCACTTTTTACTAGCACTTTTGTCGTTATTAAAAAATTTAACACAAAAGCAATCGTCAAACAGTTGACAGAACTAATATAACAACAGTGGTTCATTCAAGAAAATGCCTACTGATTTTCGAATGAAATTCAATTCATTGTTTGTCAAGGATGCTAATTCATTCAAATGTGGAATGCTTAAAAGAAACTGATGCAAAATTTATATTGTGGTGTTTTCAACGACCGAACGGTACGCGTTGAAGCAGAATACAGAAGTAGAGGCCATGTAAATGGCCGATTACAGTAAGCGCAAAGGTTGCGGGTCCGAGCAAAGCGAGACCTCTGCTGTAATCTAGTATTACTGTACTAGGGGCCACTCGCTCACGAATCGAAACACTTTACCTCCCTCGTAAAGTAAGAAAGCATACTTGATACATGAAACGACCTCGAGCCGAAGATTTCGGATTCTTTTACGAATCCGGATATGAGATCTCAAATTACTTCGCTGGAGAGGTATTACGTCCGTCGTTTTCTATCCTCAATTCTACCGGTAGAATGCAGGTTGTCCATTCGACTGTATGATGTCGTTGCAGCAAAGTGGTGTCGTCAAAAAATTATTTCAATTTTCACTCGAAGGATTTCAATCGAATCAAATGATCTCAGTGCACCGGAACAGCAATTTGTTTCAAAAAACGTTTGTTGTCATTTTCCATGTGGTTCATTCATACCGTATCGCCAAGCGAATCGATTGAAAAACAAATTTCTGTTCCGGTGTCGTGAGATCATTTGATTAAAATCACTCGAATGAAAATTTAATTATTTTTCTGATGACACCACTTTGTTGCAACGACATCTTACAGTCAAATGGACAGCCCGAAGAATTAAAGCAAAAAATCTATTGCAATTATTTTCAGTGAAGGGACCCGACGCATCTTAATGGTGGGCTCGAGTTATACGAAAGAAGTAATTTGCTACTTTTACTCATCGTGAAGCTAAACATCAGATTATTTTTCGTGTATAGTCAAGGTAACTTTCCTCCCTAGGAAGGAAAAGTCGACATTAGCTCACTAGTAAAGTATTAGCATAGCGACAAGGGAAGCCACCTCCAAGACAAACGTATTTCATGCATAAGCGCAAGATATTTCATCTCACCTCTGTACCAAGTTTCTATATTAAAACTATAAACGGTTGCAATGGTACCTCCGAACGACTGATACTATAAAATGCAACACAAAGTTCTTCTGCATCACATGCAAATGAGTTTTGAATTGCATTAAGCGTAATGAATTTAATAATTAATAATTTAATGGAAAGTGCTGTACACTAAGTACTAATGCATCATAAATGAAACACGGACGGTCATGAAAGCTTTGATGTTCTTAAAAAATAATTATTGCTGAAAATTGAGCCAAATGAATTGAAAATTAAATGTTTCTTTAATAAAATACCAAGAGCGTTTAAATTGGAAGATATAGAAAGTTTACAGCCGTTTAAAATGAGAAATTTTCCTTTACGTTTTATCTAGTCGTACGCTGAGTCGTTCTGTGACCATTGCCGGATAATAAGGAAAAGAAATTTTTAACAATTTCTTTTGCATCGATGTTGGTCACAATCGAAAAGTTTTTAACAACACAAAAAAGTGAACAAGAACTTTGCAAGTTTTTAAGTTGTGTGACATTTTTGCAGCAACGATGTTAATTTAAGTTTACAGAACAAATTGATGCAACAAAATTTCTCTCTTCCATGCTCTAATTATAAGCTCATTAAATTCTGACAAAGTCTACAAGTTAGCGAAACATATTGGTTTTGGATTTAACGTTGAACTTCATGGACATAAGTTTCCATTTTCTATCGCATTAGTTGCTTTTATGTAGAAACTTTTAGTTTAAAAACCTACGCACTTCTCCTTCTTCTCAGAGAAACTTGAAGCTGGTGCATTTCAGCATGACATTTCCGTCAATCTTTATGTCTGGCGATGACCGTTTTGGATCACCAAATGACAGGAACATGTAACTCTGTCTTTGATTCACTGACTTTTAGCTCATAATCTTCAAGGACAGTCTTCCACTTGTCAAATACTACCTAGAGCTCTAGGCCAACGTCGTCAGTCAGCGAATAGCACGGCTGCACGGCAATTAATATCTCTTGTGTTAACTCGGATGTGAGGAAGTTATTGACAATTTTGAATAGTACTGGACTGAGTACGCTGCCCTGTTGTACTCCAAGTAGAACAAAGAAAGCTTCCAAAGTTTCAGCTTTACATCTAATTTTAGTAGTTACATCCTTGTTCATGATCAATATGATTTGCACATATTGCTCTGGTACTCCCTGACTGCACGGTGCGGTCCAAGACAAGTGGTATTTGGTGTAAGGCTTTATCCAAATCAATAAAGATCAACGAACTTTCGCGCTATTTGTTAATATCATAAAAAGTAACGAGAAATGATTTCCTCAAACTTCAATTCACGCCGAATCACCACTACTGCTGATAAGATACATTCAAACTCAGATGACCGCTAGGTCAATCGCATCTTTTTTTTTCTGTGTATCGGACAGAGGTATAAAAATTACAGTTAGTTGCATTAGGTAGGTTTACCGTATTCAATATGGTTGCAAATTTATTGTAACAAATTCACTCGCATTGTGGAATCAAATTTGTGAATAATATTTTTATATTAACAATCGACTCCATGCTAACTTGTGTGAATATAAAATAAAATCTGGAATTTCGTTTTATTTGTTATTGGCATAAGATGCAGGAAGGCGCTGTTATTGGTTCTACGACAGTAAAATTATGGTTTGTGACGCAGGTCCAGTGCTTGCGGAATTTTAGTTTTGAATCACAAGATTTGTTACTTACAAATAGTAAGAACCATGTCTGTTTTCCAATTTCAGAGACACATTACACACAAGACCCATTACGCAACCACGTAACCTTTTAGCAATGGTGTAATCATCTGCTACCGACAAAGATGACCAAAATAAGCAATAAGGTCCACGTAGCATCATTTTATATAGAAAAATCTATGTGTTATCAAAAGAAGTAGAAGATCTCATATCAAACACAACGGAATTCTTCAAACAAATGAAGTATCAGATTCAACGAATGTACTGCGAATGTACTACTTTCTGACAGGCTAGGTTTAGCACAGTAATTTGGAAAAAAATGATAGTTACCGTTTTTTTAATTTGTGTCATATAACTGAGATAATTGAAACGCCAATTGTCGATCCGGGGCACTGAGGCATGTAGACATTGGTCGATGAAAAGTAGACTGAACATCATCGAGTATACAATTATGGCACTTTACAGTTGATGCACAACAAGCCATCGAGTCTCACCCACTTTATCCTAATCTTACAATTCAATACATTTTTTGACAAGTGTGTTTTTGAGCAACAAGTTTCGGTAACTGGAGTTTTGACAAGTGTGAAGCTCGCATATCTGAGCCCTCAAGAACCTTGAGTTTTCTTTTGTCGATGAATTACGTAGGAGAATACAATGGCTCACCGAGTGTCACATGCGGAAGTTGAATTTCACATAAAAAGTAATGAGAACAGAAAATGTTGCACTATGTAATGGGTCATTTTTGCATGGGGCATATTGCTATGTAATGATCACCTTCCGCATGAGACAAACCGTAAATTATTTTATAGTTAATTAAATTAGTAAATTATTTTAGACAGATAATTACTTCCCTAGAGCGCTAAGTCAAACATTACTCATTTGCTGTCAAAGCAGTCATATGTTGTTGCTCATGCAATAAAGCAGTATATTTCATATGGAGTACTATTTCTGTTAAAATTACCATCAACACCGACCTTGTGCGGAGCGACGGGTAAGAATAGAGAAATGATGCCATAGCCTACTCGAATGTGAACTTTTTGTGTTGTTACAAGAATTTTACTCAACGTTCTTCGAGTGTAGGAAGATGAACCAGACGTTACTGTATTCTGCCAAATTTGTTGTTGACTCTTTCTCTGTTCGTCCTTACATTTCTGTATGCTGCGGGACTCGCAGACTGATCAATTCTTCGACAGATTCAAAACCGTTTCATGTTTACTTTTACTTTTTCGACTAACATTCAAGACTTCTTGTATATAAAACACAAACCATTCTTTTCTCTGAAGCATAAATGGACCTGTATCACTCAACGATCTAAGTGTTCAGTCTGCGATTTGTAGCTCAGCATGTATCCAAAAGTTAAAATGCGGGAGTTCCTGTTTCATCTTGGCTTTATTATATACATTTATGACTATTCAAAATGTAAAGTTTTTTTTTATCGATTTCTTTTACGTTGAAATCAAAGAAGAAAGGGGGAAACAAAATTCCAAGTGAGTTGTTTCTCATATACATTTGAATTTTTGATTAATAAGTTGTATTTTGCTAGTGTAAAAACAGTTGAAACAATTTCATCTTTTGTTTCTTTTTTTCAGCCTAATCCATCAGTTCGCATACACCTTGGGTCTCTCGGCTGTATTAAATGTGTTTCTTTGTGATCTGTTTTTTTTTGTGTTTCCATCTAAAACTAATTGTTAATGAAGATTTCCAACCTAAACACTTTCAACTCACACCACACACACAAAAAGCAAACTGTGACCCACTTCTGTTGCGGCTCAGTAATACCTTACATTTTAGTTACCATTATTATGAAAATGTAAATTTATTCCATGTTGGAACTCCCTTCTCTATTTTGCGAAATAACGTGTGTGTGTGTCTCAGAAGCTATAAGACGTTGGCAAACAAAAAAGGCTTGTACTCTGCCACCATACTACATTTTGAATGGAGCTGCTTCTTTTGAACTATCTTATGGTAACTATAATTTGTGGATTATATTTAACGACATTGAAATATGAAGATGCGAAGTTTTCTCTTTGATGGAAATAGGGTGATGATAAGAACATTGTTTGCTGTTTGCCATGAGTATAAGGTAGACCATCATTTATTACACATGAACAGTTGTCGGACGTTCGAAATATTATATGTTTTGCACGTAATATACTTGGGCATGTAAATATCATATTTAACACTCATGTACCAGCCTTTCTTATTGTCCTGATGACAACGTACATCGTAAATGTTCTACTATAATTCCCATATTAGACATAATTACCATAGATAATTATATACGTGTTCATTCATTGAATATATGTCAGGGGCAGTCCTCGAATGACGTCTATGCGAAACTCGTAGAAAAAAGAATTCGGATGTTGGCTTAGTGGAAAACGTGCCCGCTGTACGTTGTAATTAAGTTTGCCTTTCTGGACAAGCTGTTTTAATCGACGTAAAACGGTGTTCTAAGCAAAAAACGAACACTGATGTTCAACGGTGTTTACTTTGGATATGCACAACAATAATTACGATTGTCAGAACTTCGAAACGTAGAGCCGCTCATTGAAAAATAGTTGATTGCTATACCAGGGATGCAATTTGATATATCATATCCAGATGAGCAGTATGATCCGAGGGATTCAGCTCGAAGTTGATTTGCTCATCGTGATACGAAATTTCGCATTGTTTCCCGTGTATTGCATCGTGCTATTTTACTTTACGAGCGAGGTAGAAGGGTTGTCACACGCGATTGAATGGCCCTATTAGCTTCCTGAAAAGTAAAAGTAAACTTATGTGGGGACCCCAAAAACATACATTTACCGAATAGAAGCACGTAATAGTTCATTACGTCTTTGCTTTCAGGATGTTGTGTCGATAAATGGGGATATATCCCTCGCCTGACACGAGCAATTTTGCGTTGATGCATAGCAACAACTACCAATCAATACAACAGATTTGTTTAACGGACATTTGGCCTCTTTAGTATGATCAGCCACTAATTACATATCACTTTTTGAACCGCCATAAACAGAAATTTGATGAGAGCTTCTGCAGTGGCAAAAATTCAAAAGTTTCAATTCATGTAAATATACGAAGAAGAAGTAAATTCTGATGAAATTTGAAGACACTTGCATACATGTGTATCGAATAATAATTCTTCACACGAAATTGGTCGATAAACAATTATGAAACATTTATTTTCCGAAATACAAAATAATGTCATCAAGCCGTGCATGTGTGTCCAAAATAATAAACGGCAACGCTCATGTTTTATAATGACAGCCAAGTAGGGTTGCATGTGTAGGCCCCTAATTTAAAATCTGTTGTATTGCTTGGTAGTTTAAGTTGCTATGGTTGATGGAATCGACAATTGCGCTTTGTTATTGTTTAGCCTGTGGTGAAAATCGAAACTCAGAAATCGCAACATAATTGTCGATCCTATCAACGCAAAGTTAGTCACGTTCTGGTGCACGAATGAAAACGCTTGATGTATTTGTACTATGATAAAATATATTCAATAAATGTGTGATCTGTGTCGCTCGACCGTCCAGAGTAGAATGAATTACAATGCAACTGACGTAAGTAATGAGCTATGCGAGTGGTCAATTTATATGTGAATAAATGAGCCGCCGCAACACGTTTTCAGCTTTAAGAAAATTCAGTTCAATGCTGTATAGCTCAGTCTAACCTTAAAGTACGTTTTTCAGTACCTTGCTCTTAGAAAGTCGTCGAACATGTGAACAATAGATCAAAAGAACAATGGAAAAGCTTCTATTGTTAGCGATTTTTTTGTTCCCATGTTTGACAGCTTTTTGAATGTGTGGTATAAAAGCATTGACGTCCGACGTCCGGAATTTTTATTAAGTCAGTTTACACATTTACAAGTTCACAAATTTAAGCTATGAGCAGAAGTAGTTGCGGCAAGAAGAAATTCAGTGTTGTCAGTTGCAGCATCTGTTATCGATACAATCGACAAAAATTAAATGAAAGTCTCTGGCCAACTCGGTTGTACTTATAGCCAATTTTTACCCAAACAGTTGAAGTAGTAGATTTGAAGTAAATATTCAACAAACGGTTTCTGCTACTGTTTCGATCTGATGAAATGATGCACCAAATAGATGTCTTTTGCAATTAACAGTGCTGTTCAGAAATACCACATCTCGTCAGGCCATGGCGACAGTGGCAAAGAGATGACTAACTACTCATTTCATCAGATCGAAACAGTGGTAGCATATTATGTCTACTTAATGACAAGAATGGCTTGGCATGTTGGAGGTTCGATGGTTAGCATCTCTGTTTTCCATAGAATAATAGAATGGAAAAATGAACCAACAACATAAGAATGCTTCGGTGTTTTTATGTAGAACTGAACAACCGCACATTTACTTGTTGTGAGTGTGTGAAGCATTTGCTCTCAGAATATGTTTCACATAATCACCCAAGCACTTGTTTATGTGTTTTTAGAAGTAATATTGAAAATGTTTGGATGAAATGAAGTAGTATGATCCAATAAATATACAGTTGATATGCTTGACGTCTGTGACAGGTTAAAGATGACATAACAATGTTATGAGACGCTAGATAGAAGCACTTAACTTAAGTTGTTTATTCCCTCACCAATTCCAAATAATTTGAAATCTCAGATTGTTCAGGTAGAAAATTTCAAACTCTTCTTTCTGGTCGTATGTTTAAGCTGATCTCCAACAGAAGTTACATAAACTCAAAAGTACTCCATCTACAAAACCATTAAATAGAATACAAAACTACATTCAACTTTTCCTAACGATTTCTTTTTCCTCTGCCAGTTAGAAAACTCTTCGTCTTGCGTGAATTGGCCGCTTTGCGAAACTCTTTTCTAAAAAAAGGGGGGTAATAAATTCCAACAAACAAATGTCGTAAAACGACCATCCAAATGTAAAATGTTACTCTAATAAAAATTGAAAAACGTTTTTCAAATGAAATGGTGTATTTACTTCACTTACACGAGATCAAAACGACAATGATTCCCATCAATTTTTGCGATTCAGTTCATTGATCAAATAATGAATGATGTAAACAATGGGAGGCAATAAATACTAAGCTTTTTTTATCACTTATGCACACCGGAGAGAGAGATGGAGACCTGGAGACCTGTAAAATAATCTTGGTTTAAATGATTAACCAGCAATGATTGTATGCGATGAAGACAACGCATCTAAGTCTATATCTATAAGATGCATGAGCATACAAAAACGGTTAAAAGGTAAATTATTCGTCACAGCGACAAACGTCTTATATGTAACCATTTAATGTTACATTGTGCATAAAGCCGGAGAGCTATTTAAATGAAACATTGGAAATGCCATGTATGGTACGACCGACAACTCGGTATGTTTACAGTAGACATTTTTGAAATTGTTGAAAGACTTTTAAAATACATGATTTTATTGTTCTATTTGATTGCACTAATTTCAATTTAAAATTAAAGATTCTATGTGTAGCCTAGCTAGCTAGCGAGAGCTAGCATCGTCTCTCGTTGTCTTCTATGAATGGAATGGAAAATTATTTTTATGTAATAACGGTGCCTTTTAGGTAGAACAACTATGCGATGCGATAGTTAGACACAGAATTTTTTTATTTCGCTTAAACATTTTATATTTCTTCATTGAACAATCAGCCGCATTAATTTATTTTGATACTATGAAGTGAGCACACAAAGAATCGATAAATAAATTTCAGTTTCGTGTTTTATAACGATCCGTTGGGATGTGTGTCCGTAAATGAAGTGGAAGAATCAGAATTTGCAGTGGGTATGTAAGAGCTCTTCGTATGCTTTGCGATAAAAGGTCGTATTGAATTGAACAAGACACCAATTCATTTTTTATCATCATCATCATTTTGAAAACATGTGAAAAATAGTCAAACAAAAAACTGAAACGACGTAGAATGACAAATTTTTATCGGCTAATGATACTTCACATTGACGTGTTGCATTACTTTCTTACATCACAGAGAAATTGTCAATGGGCGGAAGATTTATGATTTTGACAATTATTTTTAAAGTTTTGCAGCTGGCGGATATGGTATAGTCTGAGCCACTGAATCCTTCTAAATCAACTTTATCGGACCGAAAAACTTAATTTGTTTTTGTTCTAGCTTGTGATACACTGCGACTATTAATGATTCGTTGAAATGTATAAGTTATATGGAATGCTGCGAAAGTAATTCATTACCATCGATTTGTGATAAAAGCAAATTCACAAGTGAGTTTTGGAGGAATTTGAATCGGTAACTGTTTTTTGTCAAGTTAAGACACAGTGCAAAACTCAGACCTGTAGAAACAAGTCCGCTCGAATGGATCCCAAAGAGATTAGCGAAATTAGTTTAGCTTAGCTTGAGTGTGTGGAATGGAACTCTAGCACCTAAGTCTTCACCTAATTATCCATATATAGGGTTACCTAGCCTGTGCAGTTTTTTATTTATTTTTTATTATTAAGTCCAGCCATCTTACCGGAATAAGATTCGTACGGAGGCCACCGTTGGGTGATACAGCTGGTGATATTCAAATGTTCCCGATTATTTCGAATGTACGGATACTTATTGTTCCCGTTAGATGGAGTTAGCTATTGTCAATTGTTAATTTTTCTGTCAAAGTGAAAGTGGCCATCCATGAGATCTTACTTTTTATTATTTCTAATATTTTGAAACCTTGCGGTCGATAGAGCTCAACGAGCGTGAAGCTTGTCAGCCAGTACTAACCATCCTCATTATTAGGAAAAACCGCATGAACAATGTCTGTGCCAGGAGTCGAACCCGTGAGCCAAAGGCTGTGAGTCCGACGCTCTACCGATTGAGCTACCTGGAGTTAACCGGTGCAATTTAGATAAACTAGATAAAAACACAGTTGGGCACAATTATATTTTGTGGGAGGATGTAAGCAAAAGTCGACTGAACTCACTTTTACATGGTTTCAAAAAAGCCATGACCCGGTCATCTCTGGTTACACCTGTTGCTGCAGGAATCGGCAGGAATTCTATGATTCACTACAATAAAACATTTTGATTGGGATGTTGTCCCATAAATTTACTTTGTTTCCCTCCGACCCTACAACTATAATTGTCTTTTATTTCGTTCTTCTCTGCAGTGTTCACTTCGATTCTTCTCGTTTCAATGGTCATCTTGATCATGAACACATTCCTGTGAAGTGTGAGCGATTGTTTATGAAGCCAGAATTCTTAACTTTTAGGAAGCGATGACACGTGAGGATGCATGTTGGTCCCTTGATATTCTTTCTACTCAGTGAGCGAAATTAGTGAGGTTGACATGGAGCACTTGATAAATTTAGCAATTACAGCAGCAGTCTTTGAAGATTATTTGGTCGTTCCATTTGCATGTGAAACGATGGGCCCTGGTGCACTGAAACACTTGATTTTACGAAAAAGAGAATTAGTCTGGCTATACAAAGAACGAATGCAGCACGCGTAATGAGAACATTTGACACCTCTGCCAAATTAGAAGAAATTTTTTATATTTTATCGAATTATGTAAAATCATAAAATATTTCATGTGAAAATATAAAATCTTTCACTAGAACTCTCGCAAAGTTCAATCTAGGACTTCTCTTGTATTTTGACTTTCTTTCAAAAATCACATCCAGGAACAACATCCTTCTTGACGAAGAGCAATGGTTCAGGAATAGCAATAGGTTTTCTACCATGATAGCTCATTGTTGTGTCAGAAAATTGTGTAGTCCTACACATTTTACATGATTGCATTCTTGGTAAAAAATCGATTCGAAAGATATTTTGGGGGAGAAAATTGGAAAAATTTTGAAAAAATCTCCTTTCCATACCCGGTATGGACCATACCCCCCTATATACAGTGATAAATCCCAACCGCTAATAAAACGTGAGAATCGCTGATTAATTCTCAGCAACAGCTCTCAAGCTAGAGATAACCCTAAAATACATCGAATATTCTATTCCACACACGCGTCCTTTCACATAATAGCCATAAAAATGTTGTTTTCCCAACCATCAACAGAGTATCACGTCAGGTGATTAAATATTCAGTTAGAATTTTTCGATTCGTTGAATTGTTTAAATTAATAAATGTATCTGCCCATAAGATAACGACAAAAAACTGAGTGTGTGTGTTCGACAACAACAACAACAACAAAATTTCGTTAAATAATATTCATGTATCATTATTACAACAATATCATTCACATATATGGAAGACTCTTAACACTGCACAACAACAAATTTTTCGTTATCTTCATCTTCCAATTAAATTCATAAATTATTGAATTAAATATTTATGAATTCATATTCTCTGTTTGTAAACTCATTTCAGATATGAATTTTAAATATGGTTTTCAAAAGGTGTATTACATTTTGTTAGATTGGTCTCATACAAAAAAAAATGGGAAAAAATTGTTTTGTATTGAATATCACATTACACACGATGCTGATATAGTCAGTCAAGTCAAGTCAACTAAATTATATATTTCCTTTATTAAAATTGTTCACTTTTCATTTTTAAAATGAGAGAGTCAGCGTTTTTTGTTTCCTTTTGGACTATTTTATTAATTACAACCACTCTGAATATTCTACTAAACTATTGAATATTACATTTGTCGGCGCTGTGAAATGAAAAGTTTTTAGTCCCGTGCGATGTACAGGAGCTATAACTATTTCACAATTACGTTTGTGTGACACGTCAAGTTTGAACTTCTGTGAAGCTTCTGCGGTCCCCTTAGATGTCAAATCAGCAATAAAAACATAAGGGGGACCCGTACGAGTAGAGGACGGTATATAGTTAGGTGTCTATAGAACTACCCTGCAATGTTTCT
>JANTFA010201631.1:0-17403 GCA_026413405.1 Phytosciara flavipes
GTGTACCCTTTACCGAAATTTGCAAAAAAGGTACACTTTTCTCAAATCACAAAAAACTTTCACCGACAATTCTATTTTTTATTCAAAACTAGCACATTTTCACTCGACCTCGACATTATGGTCATGAATTTTTAAAAAGCACTCTGCAAAAAAGATATCAGCGAAAGAAAATTACAAACCGCACAAGTGTAGGCTACATTTCCAGCGTACCCTTCAGCGCTCTTAAATTGCGTTGCGTTGCTTATATCGTGCTAGGGTCAATGACTTCCTCATAGACGTTATATTAAGAGGAATGACCACTGAGCTGAAATTATAGCCTACATCGTGGCGCTTTGTATTCTACTTTTTTACAACAGTTCTTTTTCAAAATTGTGGAACCATAACTTCCGTTAAACTGTCTTAGCTTTCAGTAAAAAAAATAGATTGGTCTGCCCAGCACTGAGAAAAATGAGCAGATTACTGAAATTTTTCAGAATTCGGTCATGTTGGTGAAGCTTGACAAAAGTAAAATGAATCTCGTCAATTTGAGCTTTGACACCAACCTTACGCTAATCGATTCGCATCGTGCTCAATATAATAACTGCCTAAATCTATTTTTTTACTGAAAGCTAAGTCAGTTTAACGGAAGGAAATGGTTCCACATTTTTGAAAAATTACTTTTGTAAAAAGATATCGGCAAAAATAAAATTCGAAGCGCCGCAATTTCAGCTCAGTTGTCATGCCTCTTAATTTCGATAGGACTATGGTCTATGGACCTATTAAATCAGCCAGTAAAACGTAAGTTTATAGAACCGTTAGACGTTACATTTCTCATAAAGACAAAAAACATCCCTGTGCGGTTTTATATATACGTGGAAAACCGTGCTTTTAGTCCTGGTACGTAAGCCGAACTTTTTGTTCCTAACAATGCAAATGGCTACTGAAGAACAAGCTCATATACAAATCATTGAAAGCTCTGTTACTGATACAACTTGTGTCAAAGCTGTGTGTGTTCCATCCATCCCTTTTTCTTGCCCAGTAAGAATAATGTGTGAGGCAATATGATTCACTGTGTTGATTTCATTGACTGGGATTGTGTAAGATATGTGGTGGGGGGGCGCATATCATACACACAATAATTGTCATGACGTCGCCTTTGGATATTACATGAATTGAAATGTCAAAACAGAAAATTCATTCAAAATCAACAAAAGAAAATCTTTAGTGGCGACGGTATTTGTATGTGTTTTCCTTTTCCAATTTCAATTAAATTTGCATGTTAGCTATTGTATTTAACATCGCTGCCATTTTAACACTACTTTTATTTGTTGTTCATTATATTTACTATATTTTGAGTGCTTTAACGCTAAGCTCAATGCAGTCCGAAGACGCAAAATATATAAAAAAGTAAGTGAATCACAAAATATATGACATTCGCCCCATAATATAATAATGTACAGCAAGTGCAAAAAGTCCATAGAAAACTTTGGTAATCAAAATGTACTTATGGTGAATCATAATACATAAGTTCCGAGGTTGTTTGTGATGACCACGAAAAATCTACCCAAAATTATTCGTTTTGCTCTTTTCTTAACCAATTTTAATTGTGTAGGCGCTCGAAAGGTGGTTCTATCGAGCCACATCCAACTGAAAAAGCGATTATTTTGAATTATACACTTGAAGCAAAGGTTTTTGGTGATCCGGGTGACCCAATGCTCGAAGATTCAAAGGTAATTGTATATGAAGCATTTGTTATGTTGCAACACTAAACATTATGTCGCGGTGTTAATATTGATTTTCCACGCCTTTATTGGTTTCGTCTGTCTGAAGAGCACCACACAGTTTTTTTGTTTTGTTTAACGCTTCTGATGTTTGATTTTTTCTTTCTTAAGTTCTTTTTTGTCTTTCGTATATTGAAATTATGACGAAAAATTTTGGTAAATAAAAATTTGTGTCAACAGAATTGCCAGCGAATCATTCGACTAAAGTCCCTCAATTCAAAGACCTGTCCGGCAGCACTAGCAGCAGAAGTGGTTGAAAAGTGTGGCATTATTAATAAGTCACAAGTGGCAGAAGTTGAGCAAATTATTTATTATTTAAAGAATCGTGCAGGTATGCGCTGCTGCTTTTAACGCAACATTTCGGGGAGAAATGTTAAAAGAAATTTCCGTTTTCGTCGCAGATAACTCTGAAATGTCTACACAGCGATCGGTATCTCGAGGTTCTGGCAAAACGGTGCCCGTAGACACAGAGAAAGTAAAGGAAAAGGCATCCATTCGCAATTTGGATGAGTATGTGGAATTGTTGTACGAAGATTTACAAGAGCGAGTTCGGGGCTCGTCGCTCATTTTACGTCTGGCTAGATGTCCGGATAATTTGGAGGAATTGGAAAGGAATGGTACGTAGAGAGTTGATGATTTGAGAGCAAGACAATCGATCTTCTTCTTCATTCGACTGATTACCCGAATTCAATTTCCACAGAATCCGTTCTAAGTGCTTTGGCTCGAGTCCTGCGAGAAGATTGGAAGAAGAGCCTTGAACTATCCACAAACATCATTTACATTTTCTTCTGCTTCTCTACGTACACAAAGTTCCACAATGTCATCGTACAATATCGGGTAAGTACAAACTCCAAGCCATATGAGCTGACCCCAAAATTTTCTACGGTCCAATTCGTTTCAGATCGGCTCTTTGTGCATGGAAATTATCGAATACGAGCTGCGACATTACGATGCTAAAAAACACAATCTGGAAACTTGGAAGAATCCTGAAAAGGTGATAAAAGACACTAGCAAAAGTTCCGACTGTTTAGACACGTTGATGAACGAAGAAAAGCCGAAAGAAATGGAGCCTCCGAGACGCCGAATACCAGAATTGAAACAGAGGCCCAAATCGGGTAATTGGTCGAGTCAAAGTTCTAGCATGAGTTCGTCGTTGCGTAGCTTGAACAGTAGCTATCACGAAAATCTGTCAATGGCTCTGGACAGTCCCGTGAATGGTATGTCGGTATCGGATGTGACCACTGTCGGTCAGAAGCGTACGAAAGAGGATTTCGATAAACTGAACAAACAGTTGAAAGTCTACACGATGAAACAGGAGCAATTGTTGCGCGTTGCATTTTATTTATTGCTTAACATTGCGGAAAATGTCACCTTCGAAGAGAAAATGCGCAAGAAGAACATTGTGAAAATGTTAATCAAATTGTTGGATCGACAGAATGTGGAGGTGCTAGTTTTGGTGGTTACATTCCTGAAAAAGTTATCAATTGTCAAGGACAACAAGGACGAGATGTACGAATTGAATATTGTTGAGAAATTGCCGAGACTGTTGCAGACCTTGTATCCCGATCTCATTCAAGTTACTTTAAAGTTGATCTTTAATCTATCATTCGATGGCGCACTGCGTGCAAAAATGATTCGCATCGGCCTTCTACCGAAACTGGTCACCTATTTGAGCGACGACAAACATCACGGTATCGTCGTTCGCATACTGTATCACATGTCGATGGACGACAAAGTAAAATCGATGTTTACATATACGGAATGTGTGCCACTAGTCACCGACATGTTGATATTGAATTTGAATCCCGAATCTGATTTGGAGTTGATTGCGTTGTGCATCAATTTGGCGTTGAACAAACGTAATGCCCAACAAATGACCGAAAACAATCGCCTGCACACGCTTATGACGAGGGCGTTCAAGTATCAAGACTCGTTGCTGATGAAAATGATTCGGAATATTTCACATCATGAAAGCTTGCGAGGTCATTTTGTGGTTAGTGTAACTGTGGCAGGTATTCTTACTGGTTCACCCATTTAATTTTTTGTTATATTTTGTAACTAGGATTTTGTTGGTGATTTAGCCAAAGTTCTGACCGACTGTGACAATGAGAAATTCATGGTCGAGTGTTTAGGGATATTGGCCAATCTATCGCTTCCCGATTTAGACTATTCGTCTCTACTCCAAGAATACAACCTCATACCGTGGATTCGGGATGTATTGATTCCAGGTAATTCTGGAGTTCAAAACATTTCGATGATCCGATGTTGTTATCGTCTCCTTATGACACAGGTAAATCATCCGATGACGTAGTCCTGGACACTGTTGTATTTCTGGGGACATGTGCTTGTGACGAAGCCTGTACAATGCTTCTATGTAAAGCAGAAGTGATAACATCGTTGATCGAACTACTTAAAGCGAAACAAGAGGATGACGAAATGGTTCTGCAAATTGTTTTTGTATTTCAACAGATTCTACGCAATGAGAGCACTAGAGACTACATGATAAAGGAAACAGGTTGGTCATCACTCAACCGAAAAATAAATTGTTCCGTTGAAACAATTAAGAGAAATTGCAAAATTTACAGAATCTCCAGCATATTTGATAGATTTGATGCACGACAAAAATCCAGAAATTCGAAAAGTTTGCGATTACTGCCTTGACAAAATTACATTGTACGACGAGGAGTGGGCAACACGATTGAAGGTGAACCAAATTCTAATGACAAGCATTTTGATCCACAGAAGAAAAACAAATTTCGTCGTTCATTTCAGTTGGAGAGATTCCGAAATTACAACGAACAATGGATCAATATGGTCGAATCATACCAGGAAATGGAAGATAACACCTACTACGACCAGTTTGGGGATGACAGCAAACAACCATATTTGACCGCTGACTATCTGGACCAGTGCATGTTGTATCAATCTGAAGATTCGGACAATATGAGAGTCAATTCTGCTATGTCGAATAGCAGTCGTCCGTTGAGCAGGTAAATGTCATGGTGTCACCCATAAAATAAGCGATGAATTGAAAAAAAACACAAATTTCCTATTCGAAATGATGCAGATACAGTCGAGATTTTGAAGATATTGATATGCCGAAGTCGCGACGATCGAATTCCGATGAAATGGATAAGAAGATTACGAATACAGCCGAATTATTGACCGACTTGGAATTGGAATAAAATTTACCAAAGTGAATAGCAAAGCCTCGGAACAAATGAACAACACTAAACCCTAGTCGTTTTTGTCATGTGATATTTTTTTTTAGAAAAACTTTTTTTTGTTTTCGTTTCTAATAATGAGCCAGTGTTGTGTTGTATACTCCTACCCTGCATTTCTGTAAAACTTTTTTTTTTGATTTGTAAGCTGGAAAATCAATAAAAGTTTATTCCCGGTATAATTGGGACGACTTTTTATCATACCATTTCCCGAACTAGCTCTGTCGGCAAAGTTTCAGTTGTAGAGCTATTGGAGTTCTATAATTTAGAAATGAACCTCTTAAGGTCAAGGTTCATTGATGTGCCATTTTTTTCAGCTAATCGGTGACACATTCATTGCACATACGAAAAAAAATTCACCACGTCATCACATCAACGATAATCATCAAATTGTTGATATCAACGTCTGCCATGCTCTTATCAGAAATGTGGTGTGTCATCCCATCTCATCTGATTGATGCATATGACTGACTCATCTGACTGATGACCAGTAAATAGCCCAAATAAAAACCCTTGTGGAGGTAATTCAGACTAGTTACCCAACAGAAACAGAATACAGCCTTGACTTGAAGGAAGATTATGGCAAAATGAAAACCACGAAGACTGGTCCTTTTACAAAATGACTCAAGATGAAAATTCCACTCACTCGTCTTAGATTCTTCCTCTTTCATTCAATTCAAAATTACATCGGCAGTGCCGATTCGGCACTCTGGAAAGTGCCCGTTTACTAAATTTCTGTGACATCAAGACATGAGCTTCCATAGTGCCGATGCAATTTTGATTCGGAGTTTCGGAGCATTTCGATGTTTTCTTTCCATCGAAATAGTTGTTCAATTCACCGACTCACGGAAATTTACGCACAGCCTTAAACGTCCCAACTCAGGACTCACTATCTTATTAGATATTCTTACTTTCGCCAGGGTTTGGAAGTTAGTAATTCCACCGACATTGTCCTAGTGAACCTTTCGTTCTAGAATCTAACTTTGTGTTATTGATGGACAACTTTAATCGTTTTCGTCTCACAGTTATCAATTTCTGATATTACAAGCCGAGCGCCAGTCGGAAAAGGGTCGAAAAGATTGCCGCTTAGTCGGTTTGGTCGCCTCCGAAAGTCGTGTATACTCAGTCAGCCGCCGCCTAACATAAAGGAACCCTAGTATCTACGCAACTCTAGCGTGACCTGATATCTAGTACAAAAAAGTACTATGGAAGGGTTCAAAGGTTCACAGGGAATTAAACTAGCGACCTCAGTGCAAAGCCCCAAATCCATTTTCTATTCCTTATTGTACTGCCAAGACACTGAGACCTTACTAGAGAAACCTCTATCCTTTGAAATAACGCAAATAACCCTGAAAACATAAGTGAAACAGTGATAACTGCCCGATATTTTTTACATGTACCGTCTGGGTTTCCTCATAAAACTCTGAAATTTTGCCAAATTAACGAAAACTGTAAGTAAAAAAAAACAAATCAAAGTTAACGCGGAGTGGGTAAAAAACCACTCACTTGAAGCGCTGTAACTCGGTCAAACCTGATCAAAAATATGAGAGATACCAACCATTTGATGGTTCTTACGCCCATCAACGATTTAAATTGGCTGAACATCAATCCGAAATTCATTGCCCGAGGTAGGTAAAAATGTGTTTTTTGGTTTTTCCCAATTTACCACAAGAAAATGATGAGACGCAAAAAATGGTGTTCTACAAAATTGTTTGTGAACAAAAACTCTAAGATTTGGCCTTTCAAACCAATGCTGTAACAAATTCTAAATTCTAAATAATTTTCCGTTGGGTCTCCACTTCAAAGCAATGTCATCAAATTTCCAAATAATTTCAAATCATCGCAGAAGTGGTAGAAATTCGAACAAGGACCTGCGATCGTAAAGCGTTATGATCATTTCTCATTACCAGAAATCATGGACGAATTCAGAAAAAATCAAAACCTCTCGAATTCAGGTATAGGAGTTCCGTGCATACTCTTAGAAGGGTTGACGAAAAGCGTAACGAAAGCGTGCGAGGATAAAGTGGCAAAAAATCACCATTTTCGACATGTGTTTAAAAACCACAATTGCATCGGATCATCAAAAATTGCACGTTCCAATAGACTGACCACTGACTGACATTCGATAAATTCAAGCCAAAAAAGTAAAATCAAAATCTTTCTGACTGTAAAATCTATAATTTTCCTTTCTTTTTCTTTGTTTTATAAAAAAATGACTTCTCATATGCAATTTTTGTCTTATAGCAGTAGTGAACATCTTAATATCTTTCAATAACAATTAACCATCCACCGTTCATGTGACTCGTGCAATGACCATTATAAATTCGGAGCAATAACGTTAAGAGTTTTCATCGATATTTCGAAGCCAATAAAACAGGCAGCATTGGCCGGGAACGCCCTTAACATGACTGGCGTGACACCCTTATATAAAGCCAATGGACCTTCGGTTCGCATCAATTCACGGAAAACGTCCCGAATACCATTTTTGTACGTTCCTTGTGGTGCTAATGGTTCGTAATGGATTCATCGTTAATTTCACCTCATATACGATCGAACAATTTTGTCGAAAAATGTCTTACCTGTTTGTAGTCGACTCTTCAACACATCAGCCGGCATACCTAGACATTTGAATTTCATTAGATGCAAACCCATTCTCTGAATTGATAGTATGAGACTTTGGAAAAATGCATACCTACGGACCAATTCGCTATACCGGCCATACCGCCAGCGAAAATTGTTCCCATTAGGCCACGACTGCCTTCGGACCCGAATTTTTCGGCTGCCCATTCTTTGATCCATTCGTAGGTCAGGAAATACATTCCACTAGCTGGTACATCTGTGAAGAATAGAAACATCGATGTTGTGTCGTTATAAATGAATGGTGGGTAGGAGGACGAACAAAAATTCGGTATGTATTTAGTGCATCAGTTCATATAGATACCATCAAACATTTCCTACATTTGAAGTCCGCCAGGTATTCAAGTGGACTAAGAAATTTCTGTATTTTGTTTTGTAATTAATGTCGTAGACTAGGTGCTTGTGAATTATACCCCAACGCAAACTGATAATTGCCTTCTACGTTCGTTCCCGAGATTATATTCGATTATCCTTCCGCGATAACGTAATTTAAAATACATCAAAATATAATTTTCATTACGCTCCAGATTAAAACTTGAAAATAAATTTTATATTTACATCGCGTGCCGCAAATGAGACAATTATACCAGCCATTTTCAAATGGGTCAACGTTTTTTTTTTTCAGAATTTTCACAATCATACAACGCAGTCCTACGTAATAATTAGTCGTCATTCAATTAAGTGATACTTGACAGGACAGTGGAAGGGACAATAATTTACAATCGAAACAAGTCAATGTGGTGAATCGAATTATGAAGAAAATACTCGTTCTGTTATCGCTGTGGGTTTTATTTTCTCTATCCGGCACTCTGAGGATCGAAAAGACCGGTCAACGGAGTAGAGAGTTGATTCTCAATAATAAAGTACGACCGGCGGACAGAACCTTTTTCGGGTTACTGTTAGTTCCTTGTATGTGTTAATTAGAATTGAAAGGATTCGCGAGTATTTCGATTAATGTTTCGTCTCTCCTGCTTAGATATAATATGTTTTTTCGCTGCAACTGGCGTATGGCCACATTATCCGCAATATATGCAAAATAGTGTCGACGAAATGGGACAACAAGTGTTTTCACAAAGTGACGAACATATTAAAAACTTTTGCCGAGGGAAATTTTTATTGAATGCCCAAGCACATAGACCAGGCAAGTATAACGATAGACGGTACAACAACTTTGAGGCTAAAATTTCCCATTTTTAGTATTTTTCAAGGGAATCTTTTTCCCGTTCGTTCCAATCGAGGAATGGTCTCATAAAACAACTGTGACGGCAAAATTAGTTGAACAAACCACGATGAGACCGAAGCCAGCAGAGGTATAATGTCTACAAGTTCACAAATTTACCGTGACATAATGTTCTCAATAAATTATTAGACGAAAGAAACGGAACCAACGACGAAAGCTACGACTAAAATACCTACTACTACTACTACAACTACGACAACTCCAGCAACAACAACTACAAAGGCGACAACTACGACTACTAAAGCTACCACCACTACCACTATAGCTACTACTACTCCTGATGTCAGCGTCATCACTTTCGATCCTAAACAGCCCATAACTCCAATTTGCAATTGTAGCCAACCCAATATGGTCGAAACACAAGTGAATGCTACTACGGTGAAAATTGAAAAGAACGTCAACACAACACCATCGCCCACAAACACTACAGAACCAACTCAGCCAACCCATATTAAAATCGACGTGAAAAATGTGATTTCGTTTATTGATCTCATTTTATCGTATTTGAATGTGACAAGATCGAATCAGTAAAAGTTTAGTAAAATATGTCATGTCCGCGAAGCTGCCACAATATGGGCTGATTTTATGTATTCAATTAAAGAGTGACTTAAATGTTGTATTATCAAACTTCATTGTGTTGATTATTGGTACACATTAATTTGAACCAAAAAGTAAGGTGCTACTAAAAAACACTGACATGGACTAGCTGTGCGGTTATAAGCATTATAAACACCATCTCTTTGTTTACTGAGAAACCCATAAAATATAGTCTAAAAGCTGAATATAAAATTGATTTCAATACACGCTCTAACCCAGCAGAAAAGTTCAGTAGTTTCAAACTTCATGAATTGAATTTTTTCTCAGACAACGAGATTAGACATTAGCATCACATGTACCGAAACAATGAAATTGCAGAACTCGTGTGATTTCTTCTACGAAAAGAAGAATTTTTACAAAATTATGTTATGTGTGCCCTTACTAAGAAGCACAAATCTTTTGGTTCGTGGTTCGTGATTTGTAAGTCCAAGGAACATCGTATTTCTCTCCTACAAAATGATTGTTTCGAATAACTTTTGACGTGCGCTTTGTTGTGATTTCGTGCCAGGGCACGACAGTACGCGCCTTATAAGCTTTGTGAAAACCCAATCTCTTCGCAGCAATCTCTGCGTGACACTTACTACATGTTCAGACCACAGCATCTTGCTGGTAACATTCGTTCGCAACAATTTCAGATTGGCGGTCTCTTCAAGTTCGTCATATATGGAAAATAAACTTGCTGCTATGTCATATTTCTTATAGGACAAACGACACTTTTGAGTCTTACTTAAGTTCAGCTCATCTTTGTTATCTAGGACCCATGCCTTAATATAGTATCAAGATCCAAGGTTGGAGTATCTATCATGTCTTTGCGAGCTTTGTTTATTTACATCACACTTCTTCGGCAAATTATCGAACTTATACGAATAGTGTAGCGAACACTGTCATCAGTAAATCCATGGAATTTATAAGCGAGCCAAGCCCTGAGCTGCCGTAATTTGCATAACGGACTTAAGTCTATTGTTCTAACAATGGACTTAAGTCCGTTGTGCAAATTACGGCAGTGAGGGACTCCAGCATTAATTTCTAACCTTTCAGATGTAACTCCATCAAGTATCACTTGTACCAATCGGTTCGTTTAAAAACTTTCAGTTTAGCGACACATTTTAGGGCACATCAGAATCGTAGATAATTTACTGAGTGCCAAACTCGATCAAATTCCTTTGAAAATCGAGTGCTATCCCCTGAGTCTCGCCATACGAGTGGATGGTCTGGCTCCATAGCTCAGTAAGATACTCCATCATATCACTCGTCTTTCGTTTTCGGGTGGCACCAGTGTCAACTTTCCGTTACGTGTTACTGGTAATAAGGAGATTTTCAAATGCTCAAATTACCAATTTAAGAGTCTCTAAGGTTCGACGTATAAATTGAATGTTTGATTGTATATCATTGGCGGAAAGAAATGAATTTAATTTTATGGAACAACATGAATAAAAACTACAATTACAATTCTACAACCGCCAAACAATTTACAAACGAAACAGAAAACAGAAAACTCTTTTTTTATCAAGAACCAAATTGATAACGACATCCTTTCAACAATCAAATATTTCCCTTGATCTTAAGTTATTTAGCATTTGTAAGTTGTTTAGTGCGCATCGAGTTCTTTTGTATTTCGAATAGAAAACGGAATTTTTGTGTGAAACTATTAGATGCAATAAGAAGAAACAATTATTTTGCAAAAATGCATTTGTATCGTATGGAAATGTGCGGATGGATATTGATTGCTGTACTCGTCGCTTGCGTAATTACAATTTTCTTTAAAAATATTTTCGGGCCAATTGGTTGATTGAGCGCGTGGTCTAACATTAAACTAAATTTATTCTATTAGAGTACGGTGATTGCGTCAGATTCGTGGGAAAATGTTCACATTGTCTGTCCAAATAATTGTGTGTGCCAGCAGTCACACTTTATGGACCTGTCCATAGCACGTTGGATACAATCCAGACAGAGCGGATATGATGCCACAACAAAGGAAAATATCAATGAGAACGGAAACGAGGTACGCTCTCAATATAGCTACTGGCGTCTATGGCTGAATAATAAATTCAAAAAATTGTACTCGTTACAGGCGTATTATGAGCACGATACGGACAACAACTTTAATCCATTCATAAAATTTGCCATGTGTATGATGGTAGATAACGGAAATACAAAAAATTTACTGATATCTTTACCACAGGATGTAGAAGCGTTGGTACTATTGTATAGTGAAGATAACAAAAATGTTTCAAGTGAGCGTTTGTGTACTTCGAAACATAAAAATTGTTTGGACTTTTTCAAGTTAAATCATTTTCAGTTTCGACCAATGATATTCTGCCATTCAGCTACTTGACAACGTTAGAAATTCGCGGATCATCGGCGAGTAGCGTTAGGTTTGTGTTAGACGAACCGCTCAATTTTCTGAAATTCGTTAACTTCGAGTATATCGAACTACTGGGCACCGAAAATGCAAAACGACGCTCCAATCCATCCAATCACCCGTCCGAATTTTTCGACTACGTACCGGAAAGCGAACGCGAGGAATATAATGTTTCGTTGGAAATAAAAGAGGAAGTGGAAATTGTACCGTACGAAGTATATTTGATCGAAAAGCAAAAGTCGCAAATGCCAACGTTTTATGGATGGTCAGATCTGAGCGTATTGCGCATACATAATTGTGCACTGAATGAATTGCATTGGGAAATGTTTGACGGTTTAACAAATTTGGAACATCTATCACTCGAACACAACGGCATCAAGATCGTGCCACCATTTGCATTGTACGGTGCACAGCAAATTAAGACTTTGTCGCTGGCACGAAACTCAATTTTAGATTTCAATTATCGTTCGTTGGCTGGATTATTGAAATTGGAATGGTTGGACGTGAGCTGGAACAATTTAACGAAAATTTCTGAGCTCTCCTTTCCACCGTTTCCCAATCTGGAAGTGGTGGACTTTCGTTACAATCCCATCACTCACATATATCCGATGTCGTTCGGTGTAATGAACAACACAATGCATATGTTCATCGGCTCAGATGATGGCAGTCTGGATTTATCGTTTGGAAGTTCATTCACGTCACTCGACCGTTTGGATACACTCACATTATTCAATGCAACCATTCCGGTGTTAAATCAGAAAGTATTCGCTGGACTCAAGAGCATAACTAAGCTGACAATGCAGGGTAATATCAGGCGCATCGAATTCGATGCATTCGCTGAAATGCCGAAATTGAAAGAATTGTTGTTGAGCGAATGTAAAATTCGCGAAATTTCTATGGACATTTTCTATGGCATCAGAAATTTGGAAATTGTCGACCTTTCGTCAAATGAACTTTTCTACTTGCCGCCTGGATTATTCGATGAACAAAAGAGAATCAGAGAAATTTATTTGCAAAATAATCTGTTGACAGAACTGCCGGGACGGTTTTTCGATCTACCGTCGATTGAATTAATCAGGTGAGTTGTACATTATGTTTAAACTATTCAAATTTAGCGGAAGAGTTCTAATTTTACATATGCGTGCGGGCCAAATGTTGTTCTTCTCAACAAACTTCATCCACTTTCGACGATCCTTAGCATGCAATAGTAAATTACGTCCTCGCTTTCAAATTATTGTTTTGAAGATTAGGAAAGTTACGTCTAGAGCCGAGGCCGAGGAATGTATTTCCACTCGCTAACACAACGATTTGGAAGCAGTGACGCACTGAGTATAACTCGGGATATGAATTGGAAAGCCAAGTTTTCATGTTACTATTGAGTTCGGCTTGGCCTCGGATGAACAAACTTTTTGATTGCACTCTAGATTCCAAGTCCTTTCCGTTTCGATACATTTCGCTTTTTTGAGTTAACTTCTGTCGTAAAACCGAACATTCCGAGCTTTTGGTGGACGTAATTTTTACTTTTTATTTTGGGTGAATATTTCCAACCCCAGCCAGCGAAACTTCACTCTTGTTGGAGTTTACTTTTGGAATAACAAATAACCGTTTATTAAAATAAAATCAGCAAATCGTTTATTGCCTGCCCCATGCGAAAATGCTCCATTACATGAGGGATCATTTTTGGTTCATTCAATTTCCGCATTAGGCAGGCAGTAAATCAGACCACATTGGATGCTGCTACGTAATTCATTGATTCGGAAACCATTTTATGACGAAAGCAAGCTCACTTCTGTGTTTTCGAGAAATTTGCTTCGGCAACAAGTGTGCGAACTGTACACTTGTGGATAAGCTTGTTGCTCAAAAACACACTTGCGAGTTTGATTTTATCATAAAATGATTCCCTCATGTAACGGATTACTTTCGCAGCATCCAATGTAAATAACTACTGTTATTATTATACCTATACTGTTCGATGAATTTCGTCAAAGCAAAAACAATTTATCAGTGTTGATTGCTGTAGCGATAGTAAAAGTGAAAAATGACTGGGCGAATTTATAGTACAAAGTTCGAAGAATGTCTCTGCTATATGCAGTTTCCTATTCTAAAAATTATTTTTGAATCAAGCAAAAAACTTTCAAGGTTCAATCGAATTTTGCTGCAAATCGTTGGCTCGAAACATGTTCGCGAAACCTGATGATTCGAGTTTATTTTTGTTGATTTTTATTATTATGCTTGAAGGTTGTCACAATATCAAAAATGTGTTAAAATTTTACAGGCTAACTGAAAACCCATGGACATGTTCCTGTCAACTGTTGGAATGGAAACAAGGCATAACAAATAAGAAACGATCCGGCAAAATACCGAAAAAGTGCATCAACGATCTACAAAGAGGTGAGGTGCGCTGCACCGGCAGCGGAAACGAATATGCTTATGCATTTGACAACAAATTGTCACCCCGATGTGCTCTGCCCGAAGACATGAAAGACCGTAGCGTCTACTATGCACTCCGGAAGAATACGAAATGCACCACGAAACGTACAGCGATCGATGCGAAGAGTCAAGTGATTCGAATGAAATTGAAGGCAATGGAAGAATTTGTAAACAATTCGGCGCGTCCACATGGAAAGGTGGCTAGCCCGTTGAACAAGCAACGCCACGATCAGTTCAAAGTGAAATATCGCAAGGTAATGAGAAATGACATTGAATACTTACTGAGTAAGAACGAGAAGCGGGGCAACGACGAGGTAAGAAATGAAATATAACTAGCAGAAATAAAGGAAAATAATTTTACAAAAACCTGTACAAAACGAAATAAAAACCGAAATAAAGAAAGTGAAAGTGTCTTCTTCTCGCCACCCGAATGTTTTCATAAACAAAGCCAAAACGAAAATTACCTCTGAGTAGCGTTGCAACGGATCCCTTGTATATGCTCCGAATGCCACCTTCTTTATACAATTGTTTTGCACAGTCAACCATCCCGTTATATTTCTGCGGCTGATTGCCGCCTTGTTGAATCTGCAACAGACACTTAATTCGTTCGCCAGGCGCCATAATACTGGTTGTAAATACACCGGAAAATGATCCGGCCAAAAACAATTGCAAATTCGACAATTTCTCGTCGGGTGTATTCTGTTGCAATCGCTTGCCCACACCGAACCCAAAAAAGCTCATCGCAAATATCGGTGCTACTCCAGCTATCGGAGCGGACATGCCCTTGTACAGACCACGAAAGCCCTCTCGCTGAACGGTCTTTCTGGCACAATCATATGTGCCGGTGTACAATGGGGCAGTTCCTGGTGCGGGAAGTGGCATCGTTTGTAGTCTAACCTTAAATTGGAAAGCAATTCGATGGCAAAGATAAAACATATTGAACTTTGGATCCAAAGGGTTTCTTATGTCACTCACCTTAATAGTGTCCAAAGGATGACCGGCTAAAACGGTACAAACTCCACCAAATCCTCCGGAAATGAAATATTTAACTGGACTAGTCTTTTGTTCAGTCATGTTGAGTGGCGGTTTTTTGAATTCTTCGATTTCTTTGCAATTAAGGTATAGCCCTCGAACTTTGACCCTTGTACCAAAAAGAAAAATTCTGTGCAGGCAATCGTTATGTGCTCAACTATCCAGACTGAAGTGCTCCGGATTCGATGAGATGCCTGCTATTGTGTGACACGTCTTATATCAGCCCAAAATTAATGAGAAAAACGAGTTTGTGTTGTAGTGATTGCCAAAGAATCCAAAACACAACCGAAAAAAAGAACGGAAATGTCAAATTATTTACTTTATTATATATTTCGCTCTTCTGCAAAATGAACGAAAGTGAAATGAACAAAGTCCCAACCGCAATTATTTGAATTGAATCGTGAAAGGAAAACTAGTTTATGAGTATACATATTGGAGTTTTGAGCCTGACGACTTAATTTAGATAATGTGTAGGCTTCCTGTATGACATAGGATTTTCAGATTCTGATTTTCAATCTGCCAGGTAAAATAAGATTTTGTAAAATTGGCAGATTGAATGACTACATTCATTATGTAAGTAAAGCAATGATGACCCTATTGACCCTTGTACCGAGGTACAATTTTCAGCTTATTAAGATCTATAGTCACATAAAGCTGCACGTTACTAGTGACTTCAACTTTCAAGAAGCCGGAACAAGACAGTGCTAGTGAGGAAAAACCGAATGTTCAGGTAAGAATGGCCAACAGTTTAGGTAAACTAAGGGGAACCATAACGCTGCTTACATAGCATGAAGGTTCTTACTTGAAACGTCAAAAATGATCCAAATTTAAAAAGGTGTCTGATACGAATACGAATCCCTGTCTTTAAGAAAGAAATGCTTCTTCTCCCTCGCTTTTTCTTTTGCCAACGACTAATGCTTACAAAAGTTTTCCTAATTTTTTTAGTCATTTTGACTTTCAGGGTCAGCGTTTCAAATATTTAATTTAATTCATGGCCGGTATGCGTTTCTCATTGATCGTGTTACGGGTCTTGCGTCCGCAATTTCCTCCTGCTGTGTTGGCCCGAATCGCTTTTGTCGCTGTCGCATTTGGCCGGCCCAACTGTGCTTTGGTCTTTCCCTTTTACCTTTTACTCACTTTATGTCTATCAAAAGAACTTTTCTTGTCACATTGCTCTCATCGTGGGAGTAGACTTTAGCAAACCACTCGTTTCTTTCGTTTTTGAATTTGTCGACGATGTGCAACGAATTATTCAATGAATTTTGTCTTTACGAAAGAAATGCACGGACTTTGATTGCACTAGCCTGATTAGCCTTCACATATTCCTTATGTTCATGCTAGTATCACGAACGATAGTAGTTTACATTGAATGCTGCGAAAGTGAGCAACAAACTTCGTTAACTGTATTTTCGACAAATGTAGAGGCGAAGGCAAGGTATACAACTACACTTTTCGAAAAACAGTTGCTCTAAAACACACTATAACTTGTGAGTTTGCTTTTATCACAGAATGGTAATGTAATATAACCTACTATTTTTAATGAAAGCCGACACATTGGTGGTGGTTATTGTCATCTTACATTTGTCAAGAAGAATTCATCAAAAATACTTCAAAGTTGTCTTTAAAGCCTACATGTCAACCTAACAGCGGCGTGTCCCTAAGATTGATTGATTGATTGATACACTCTGTATAAGTATAAATGCCTAAAAAAATTCGCCAGGTCTTCGCTATCAACTTTTCTTTCCGCTTCCAACGGATTTGTTCTACAGTTGTTCACGCTGCATCGTGTCCAGCGATTTATTTTTGTTCGACATTAACCCTCAGCGGTCCGCTCATAATCAACAGACGACTAAATGTTAATGACGGACGAAAATAAATTGCTGGACACGATGAAGGGGAACGAATCCATCTCCTCCCATTGAAAAATGTTAATAGCGGAAATATGCAGTAGAATATGCATTTAAAAATGCAGATCTCCGTTTGATGCAATAGTGTTGCATGGCCAGTTAACTCAGATCAAATTTATGACCAGTTCTGGCAAAGCCGAAAGGACCAATCTAATGCCTGAACTCATGATTCTTTTCTGAATATCGAGTTTAGGATCTTAAATGTTGCTTCGGAACA